>VZUA01008170.1:0-10046 GCA_013401035.1 Horornis vulcanius
GGCACCTCCTTTACTGGGAGATCTGCCTGGATTGGTGGAACAGGCAGCTCAATCAGCAGCTGATGAAGCTCAGGGTGTGTGGAAACGCTCTAATGGCTGCAGTGTGAGCGTGGAAGTATAGAAATGTTTATTGAGCCAGTAAAGGCTGGACCTGGAAATGGAATGGCTTCTGTCTTAAATAACATGAGGGTCAATGAAATGCTTATGCTGGGTGAATCCTAAAGGTGACTGTGTATCTCTGAGCTGTTTTCTGCCTGCTTTATGTGCTCAGGTTGGTGCAGCTACAAAAAAAAACCAAACCCACCAAAACCTCTAAAATAAGTAAATTTATTTAATCATAAAAATTCATTTCATGATAAACGAAACTCTTTTGAAGGTATCATGAACTTGAACGCATTTGAAGGGTGACAAGGTCTTGTCTATTTTGGAAGTGTGAGGTTGGAAATGATAAGATTTGATTTAATTTGTATTTAATTTGCAATGCATATTCGTTTTGTATATATATAGTTTGAATTGCATACTCATGTAGTATACATCCTTAATTTGCCCTGCATATTTATTTTGTAAATTGTATTAACTATGGTTTTAATTTTTCCAAGAAGCAAGGCAGCTAAATATCACGTTTATTTTAGCTTTATACCTGTGTTAGGAGGTGGGAGGCAGCACTCTCTGGGCAGTGTGAAGATGTGGCTCCTCTCAGTTCTTTACATTCTGTGAAACCACTCGGTGAGTTCCTGCTCTCTGCTTGCTTCTTCCACTTCTATTTCCATGACCTTTTAGGCTTTCTGGCCTTGATGCAGGACTTTTTTGGATGTCTGTGAGACATCCAGGAGGAATTGTAATATGAGTAATTTTTTATCAATTCAACATGAGTCATAAATAATTGTTCAGTAGCAGAGTGTTCATTGTACTCTCAAAGCTTCCTTCTTCCTTGGCAGTGTTTGGAATGATTTCTCCATGACATTTTGTGGAATGCTGACTGATCAGAAGGATTTTGAAATGACTCAAGCTTTCCACTACCATTTGTGAACATTTATGCATTATTAATCCATGCTACAAAACTGGTGAAGTACTCAGTTTATTTTTACAGCAGAGGAATGCAAATAATTTTCACTTGTGAATGGGATTTCCTCTTGCTCTACAGGGTGTTTTCACACTGCAAAAGTTTTTGGAGACTTCTTGTACACTTATAATTGTGTTGGAAAAAAGACAGAATCAATCATCTGGAGAGATTGATGTCAAAAGAAATTAAATAATAACCTCCATTCTTCATATTTTGTCTTGTTTCTGTACAAGAGCTGAAAACTGAAACTTTTAAATATGCATCTAAAGATGCCCAGTGCTAATTTTATTGTGTGTGGGATGGACTGAGAAAATCAACAAGGCTTTGGGCTGTATAGTCTCTTGCTCATTAATACACTTTGGCTCCTGGAATAATGTACCGGGAGGATGGATCAAGAGAAGTGTTGCAATGTATTTCCATTGACAAGAAAATGCTGTCAGGAGAATTGCTTTATGTATATATTTATACACACTCAAAAAACACATGCACATGAAAATAGCAAAATGTGTCTCCTAGGCTGAATCAGTGCCACAGGTGGGAACTGTACAGGTGTGTTGGCAAGGGGAGGGTGGGTCTCTGAGCATTTATTACTTCTGAAAGCTTTAAAATGCATCTTCTTCCATCTCATCCTCACCTCAGTTCCCAGAGTGCCTTTCCCATCTCAGTGTGTTAGAATCTAATCCCAGAATGATTTGGGTAGGAAGAGACCTTAAAGCTCATCCACGGGCAGGGACACCTTCCACCATCCCAGGCTGCTCCAAGCCCAGTCCAGCCTGGCCTTGCAGGAATGAGGAGCCTGGAAAGCTCTCCAGGGGTGTTCAATGCCACCCTGTTCTTTTTAGCCTTCTGAATATTTACATTTTTGTAATGGAGTTTCTCATGCATTTTCATGTTAACAAAGTAAAGTTTTTGTAACTGTCTTTTTCTTGTTGACATTCCTCTCTTGGGGAGGAGAAATTTGATGGACTTCTAGTTTGACCAGTGTGGTTGGAGAGGTGGCAGCCTTCATCCTCCAATCCCTGGTCATTGTCCAAAATCCATATAAATCGAGGTCAAGAAATAAAATCCCTCTTCCCTGCCCTGCCAGCTTGACTGCATACGTGTCGTTCATTGTGTGTCCTATAGTGAGAGTTCAAGGCCAGGCTGGGTGGCCTTGTAGCTCAATCTTCTCCTTTTCACTCCTTTCCTGTGGAGTTCTAAACCCTTAAAATTCAGATTATATTACTGGGAGCTTTCTCTGCCTCTGTTGCTTTGTATCCTCCGAGAGGGCTCTGCCCCGCTCTGCTCCTCGGCTTTCCCCGCTTCCCTTTCCTTTCTCTTCCTCCTCTTCTCCATTTCATCCTCCTGCCTCTGAGCTGAGCAGCAAATATCCTCATGATATTTACAGGAGAAGTAGTATTTGGACAGTTCTTTGTTTGGTATTTCCATTGGAAATACCACAAGCAGTCATGTTTCCATGATATTTCCATTGACATTAACTTCAGGACGACTTCCTTTAATCGGGTTTAGCGGGGAGGAAGCTTCATATTCCTTGTCAGCTTTGTGTGTTTGTTCTGTCCCTTTTAAAATCATGTGGCAAATGAACCAGGAGGAAAAGATCACAATCAGCTGGCTTGTCTTTATTCAGAGTGAAAACTAAAACAAATGTAACTTCAGCAGCAGTTCGTGTGCAGGGAGAACATATTGAGGTGATTTGAATATTTATAGATGTGAAAATCTTAGGCTGCTGAAAGAGTGCATGAAAGAGAGGACATCTCCTAATGCTTGAAAACTAAAAAATAATGCAACATGAGATTTTAATTGTTGTCCACGTATAAAATGCTTTATTTTAAGGCTTGACTCATAATTAACTCAATCAACATTTAGAGGCTAAAAATTCAACATAAGCTGTGGTGTTCAGCATAAAAATTCTAGCAACAAACCAAAACACCTGAAATCTTGAATGTAACAAGAAAAAGTGGGTTTATACTAGGATAAAACATTAGTTTTAATCCTGAAGAAGAAGTAAATAGATTGTATTGGACAAGAAATGAGAGTAATTAACTTTTGCATTTCCGCTGTGCGGCTGCAGCGCATCGTGCCCGGAAGAATGGTTTTTGTGGAATTAGGCAGGAGACCTGGATTCTGTTCCTGGCGTTTTCACAAATTTACTGAATTCCTCTAAGTCATTTAATCTCTGTAGTGAAGTAAAATAACTTCTCTACTTCATGGGAATATGAAATGAATATTAAATTAACGACTGGGGGAGCCAGGAGCAATGTTGGCTGTGCACATGTTTAGCTAAATCAATGCTTTAGGATGCACATTTGCATAAAACCATACTGGAAGATTAGTCAGAGCCAGCCATGCAGTCTGGGATCAGCCTGGGTAATATTTTACCTTAATTTGCACCTGACAGAAGTTATAGGGCCAAATAGATTGAAGCTGGCTGAAATATTGCCCAGTTTAAAAGGAAAATGCATCTTATTGTAGCAGGTGCTTGGTAAAAATACCAGTGAATCAAAATACTGGACCATTCAGGCCATTCCTGGGATTCTTCCCAGGAACTTGAACAGGATTTAGGATTTTTTGGGATCACTGGTGTCCTGTGATGACTGGAATCCATCTGACAACAGAACCCTATTTTTACCCACAGTTTCCTGAATGGTGAACTCAACATGACACAGAAAAACAGAGTAGAAAGGAAGATTAAAATACCTTACAGTATTGAAACTGCAACATGTTTTCCAGAACAGGAGTTCCAATTTTATTTATGTTTTTAAGGGAGCTTTGGAATTTTCTTATGATTTTATCCCATATTTTTGATGCTTCTTATAATCCTCAGAAGTCCAAGAGTTCCTGCGAAAATCCAGCCAGGGCAAGGAACTTTGAAGGAGGGAAGGTTTAGATGGGATATTGGGAAGGAATTATTCCCTGGGAGGGTGGGGAGGGCTGGGATGGAATTCCCAGAGCAGCTGTGGCTGCCCCTGGATCCCTGCAAGTGCCCAAGGCCAGGTTGGAGCAGCCTGGGACAGTGGGAGGTGGCCCTGCCACGGCAGGGATGGAATGGGATGGGATTTAAGGTCCCTTCCGACCCAAACCATTCTGGGATTCTCGAAGGAGCAGGAGCACTGTTTTTCCAGATCATAGCTAGGAAAGTGCCATTAGATAGGGAGCAGATAAGGATCTTGAAGCCTGGAAAAGCTTTGGCTAAAGATCCTTCTGGCTCTGGGATTCTTCAGCCTCTTTAGCAAACTTGCTCTGCATCTTTTAATGCAGGTTGTGCTGCCTTTACATTAACATTCTGCAGTGTTCTTATATGCCTTTTAATCAATTTTTTTAATGAGAAGATAATTACGTTCTATACCTTTAATCTGACAGATCTGACTGAAATTGTCTAGCAGTTCCAAAAATTCCTGAGGAGCCTGCATGCAACCCACAGACCTGGAGAAAAGTCAGCCATATTTTTAAATCAGATTATTTCATGTTTTATTTTTGCTTCTCATTAATTCAGCCACCCTTAACGGTGAAATAAACCCCAATATTTGGAATTTGAGTTGTGTGACTCACCTGCTTCTTCTCTGCTGCTTTCCCACTTGCATTTTTGGTGTTGCCTAGCACATTGAATGGGGAGAAACTAAAAATTCTTTGGATCAGTGTTCAGGTGATGGACCCTGAGCTCTGTGTTGTGATTCAGAGTCAGAACAAGCCTGGGGAAGTCAGAGGTGGCAGGGATGGTGTTTATTCCTCAGAAACACAAATGTCAGCAGCAGGAGGATTATTTTAAACACTCCACCTCTCTTGACAAAGTTGTGACAGCCCTGCCAGCTTGGTGAGACCTGAGAAGCCACAGGACAGCTTAATTAGAGATGAAGATTTGTGTTTGAGGGGAGGAGCAGCGGTGACGGATCCAGCTGTGACCGAGGTGTGGATTAGCTGAGTGTAAGGCTTTGACAAGATCCTCTGAATTTCCTCCTTTATCTTTCCTAAACCCTCAGGGACCTCAGGGAGGTTGATCCCTTCCTCACCTGGAGCATCTCTGCACAGGCAGAGGATTCCATGAGTGACTCTCCTGCCTGAGTTCTGCTGGAAACCTCTGCAGCCCCTGCTGCTGGAGGAGAATCCTTCCCCTGGGATCACCTCCAGTGAAGCTGAAGAGATCAAGGTCATCTAAAGAGCTTATGCTCTCTCTTCCCCTCACTTGGAAGGTACTTTGTAAACCACTATCATAAATTTTAAACTTCTGACTGGAAGGATGCCCAGCCAAAGTCTTTGAGGGATCAGATTAGTTTACATAAGACTTTTTCCTCACTTAAAAGAAAGCGCTGGGAGCTATCATTGAGGCATTTGCTTAATCAAAATTGTTTCAAACGAAACAATTTTGTTGTCAGAAAATGAAGAAATGACCCAAAAGAAAAAAAAAAAAAAAAAGAAAAGAAATCCTGTAAGATGTAATTTAAGGAGGGGAAGGAAAAATAATAATCTAGCAGTGCTCTGTAACAGGATTTCCTTATCAACCCCTTCCCAGATGCAGTCACTGTCATTTAGGCCATGCCAGTGACTGGTCTCATGCCAACCTAATACAAGTTGGTTCCACTTGTCACCCTTTCAATTTCCCAGCTGGACTCCGTTTTAAAGGGCATATTAGCATTATCAAATAATCGTTGAGATGTCTCTTGGTTTTCTTTTAAATCTGTTTGTTTTTTTTCCCAAGTCTTATTAGTGGAAAAAATAATCAAGTGCTGGGAAGAAAAAGTAAATGTTATTATCTTTGGGTGGCATCAGATGTTATGCTCTCAAATTAAATGTGTTTTCTTCTCCTTTCAAAAGAATGTGAGGCATCTTCTCCAACACAGAAATCACTTGCACAAGGTGCTGGAAAATCCCTTTTGCAGTCCTAAATTCAAGTAATGTCTGTCCCTAGTTATTAAATCAATTATCTGAAAAAAAAAAAGTCATTGCTGGTAACTTTTAGGAAAACCTAATTTTTGTGATCAAAATTGCAAATATTCCAAAACTTAATATTCAGAATTATTCAAACACTCTGCATAGTGGAAAATGATGAGAATAATTGAAAAGCATTTTCTGTGTGCTGCCAAAATACCTTTAAGAGAAGAAAGTAAGGTTATGTAAAAACCAAAGCAACAGAAGATACTACCTGCTTTTCTGTCTATGTTATAAATTCTAAAAGTAATTTTTTAGGCTTTTGGTCAGACCTGTTTAAAATTGCAGAGTTGGAGAGGCCTTGTTGGTGATGTTCTGTTCATATATTTGCTCCTCTTTCTTTAGTTCTTACTGAGATATTTAATGAAAATCTTTTGGTTACCCATCATTAATGATGTTTCTCACCAAGATTTGTTGAGTTAAAGAGAAACTGAAAATGGGGTTGGAGACAGGAGGTGGCCCTGGGGAAGAAAGGGTGAACAGAGGAGGCTCCACTCAGGAACCATCCAGAAAATTTCTCCTCCCGGAGCAGTTCAGTGTCAGGATATTCTGGGAACACAACTGGGAAGGAAATTTGTCCTCCACTTCTTTTGGATGAGGTGAATGAGGCTGCTGAGGAAGAGGGAAAACTGGATTTAATGGCTAGAATTATTTGTGTCTCTGTATTTTAGTTCTGTATTGGAGTCAATGCCATAAATAAATTTCTTCATTCTTTCCTCCCTGTTTTGTCATTTCCCTTTTGTTTTCCTCTTTTTTCCCCTCTGTATCCAAATGACCTGTTTCCATCCTTAATGAGATAACCTCTTTTGTGAAGGATTTTAGAGCTGAGTGGGCTCCTGCTGATTGTGCATCCACAGAAATATTTCCGCCTGGGAAGGAGCTGGAAAGGGAAGAAGTTGCTGACCCCTTCAGGAGCTGCTGAATTTCCAGCCACAAACTCAGCCTCTCCTCGCTTCCCTTCAGCCTCTCCCTTCTCTGGGCATCAATCTTCCTGAAAGCAAAACTTGCCCTGGCAAGAAGGGAAATCATTGCTTGCGTTGTTTTAACCTTTCCTGTCATTTCCCAGATCATTTAATGGTGTAAAATTTTATTTCATCTGTCCATCCATGGATAAAATTATCTCACTAAAGGTTGCTATTTTTTTTCCTCTGTTTTTACATTAAGTACCTTGAAGTCAGTAGAATTTTGCCAGTAAAAGACCAGGAGTAGTGAATACTGCTGATATGTATTCTTATTTTCACTTTACTAAATCTAAAGGAATTCCTACAGAATTGATAGGAAATCGGCTGCTTATTTCTACAGTATTTTATTTGTATTTGATAAAAACCATTCAACTTCAATTCCTATTACTTTTAAAGCTTTTTTTTTTAATATATTCAAGTTTTCCTGCCCAAAAAGTGTAAGAAATGTGAAGTTAAGGTGCCACAAGTCAGCTAAAGATTAACATAATTGTAGAGATGTTTGATAAAAAAACCCACAGTTTTTCAGTGTTAAATTTACAGGTGCAAATTCTATTCCCACCAAAGATGAAGCCTAAGCTTAATTAATTTTCATTTATGGGATGGCACTGCTTCAGTGGGCATAGTTTTGCTCTTAATGCCCAGCTGGATGGTTTTGCATTATCACACACAACTTTTTCACCTGATGCTGGAACAAATAAATATCGAAGCATGAGTCAGATTAATCTTGTGTTTTTAGAGCAACTGCCTTCATGTGCCTCAGAGAGAAAAATCAGTGTACTTGTTATCATATTTGAGCAACCCATTATGAGATGTGCCAGGAGTTTCCACAGACTCAATTTCACATTGCCTTGATTGCATTTGAATACTTCTTGTTCTCCTGAGAGCCCGACTGGTTTCGTTTTATGATAATTCTCAGCTCTTCTACCTGCAAAAGGTGAAATTCAGCATTGCTGGGGAGGTGGATCAGTCCTGTGTTTGTCATTAGAGAGTTCCTGTTTATTAATTTGAACACAAACCACTGTGCTGGGGGCCAGCCTTTCCCCCCTCAGGTCAGAAATTCTGGGGAACATCTCGCCAGAGTGATGTCCTAGGATTTGAGCTTTTCTATTTTCCATACATTTGCACCCCTGCAGTTCTTTAGTGCCTGACTCTCACTCCACACTCAGTGTCAGCTGCTGCTTCCCCATTTTGCTCAGACACAACAATTCCTCTCCAGGCCTGGCAGCCAAGGACCCCTCACTGCCTCAGGCCCGAGAGATGCAAACAAAAGTGAGTTGGGGGGAAAACTTGGGGTGAATGAGNCCAAGAGGAACCATCAGTCCCTGTGTGTGGGGCAGAAGGATGGAACTGTGCCTGCAGCTCTCCTGTCCTCCATCCCTGCCCCATGGCCCACCATGAGATCTCCTTTGTGTCCCACAAGGTCCCTCTTGGCTTCTCCTGTGGCTTCAGAAGGATTTGGGATGGGATGATATTGCAATAAGTTAGCTGAGACTCCATTATCTTCATGCAGGAAAAGCCAATTCTGTATTTTCACAACCCATTTTATACAGTTTTTACACACCTTGTGTGCAGCTTTAAATGGTTAACACCTTTCTTGCTGTTTATTGGTTAGTAAAAGGTATTCTACTTGTCCATCAAACCTCTGTATTCTTAGATTGTTTATGTATTTTCTTTACTGATTATCATGGGACAAACCCCTTGTTATTGCAGGTACATTTGTTTTTAACTCAGGAATTGGTTGCTGTGCTAACGAATTTTCATACCAAGACTGTTTTTGTATGGGAACTGGCCAATTACTTAGAAGTGCCAGGTAAACTTTGGCAATTTGGCAGAGCAGGCCTGATTTTATGAGACCTCTCTTTTATAATTTTTTCACCTGTCTTAGCAGGGTGATGGGAAACTGAGCTGAGATGTCAGTCACCGTGGGCAGAGGAGCCACTTCAGGGCTGCTCTGAGCACTTCAGGCACAGGCTGAGCACTGGCTCCATGGAAGTGCCTCCTCAAAGAATGAGCCACAGTTTGGGGCAGAGATTCTGTGCTAAGCTCAGAGAGGAAGGGCTGGATCTCCCTCCAGCCAGGAGTTGTTATGGGCACGCTGGGTCAGTGGTTTTCTTTTTGCTGGGAGTTTAATGTTCACGCCTCCGTTTGCCTTCTCAGGGCAGACGCAGAACCAGATGAAAAGTCTGATGGAAGAGAAAACTGCCTGGGGCTGGCTGGGCAGGGTGCAGGTCAATTTTCTACCCCACTGTTGAGGTTGTTTCAGTACAAGGATGCTGTGTTGGGCTCAGGATGGGCCAAGCCCCACAGACAGCAGATAAAAGGAGCAGATTTCGTGTTCCACATCTCTTCAGGGTGCCAGACCCTCTCTGTCTTTTTGGAGTCTGGCCTCAGGCCACTACACTGCTCCAGCTGCACTGTCCAGGTGATGCTGGGAGATGAAAGAAAAGGATGTTCAGAAAACTGAGATGTTTTACAAAATCCTTCTAGCTTGTGCTGGTTACCTGGGGGTCAGGAATGGCCTTGGCTGGGGGAAGCAAAGCAGAGTTCCCTTAGTTCAGAGCAGCAGAATGGAAAGATTTAAAGCTGCCAACTGTCCTGTCCCAAGGCACAAAATCAATTTGCACAGAAAGTCAGGCACAGTCATCAGAGGCTGAGTTTGCAGATGGGAGGAGGAGGAAAAAACAGGGAAAAGCATTGGGACCTCATCTTTGAGAAGCTTCAGGAATAATTGCTGCAATGGGAACCCAGTCCAGGGCAGTGTGTGCTGAACATGAGCTGCCTGAACATCTGTAGGATTTGCACTTGAGGGGTGTGCAGCTCTCTCAGCTCCTTACATTAATGCTGATAGATAAACAGAGAATTTTAGGCTTTTCTTTATTGATCCAACATTTTTCTTGAGTGAAGGGATTGACTAAAGCAGCTCCACTTTGATCTTAGTACATTTTTTTCCTTTAACTGGTTTTTGGGCTCTTTTTTTTCATTTTGTAAAGCATTTTTAAAAACCCTGAACAGAGCTCTGCTCAGCAGCTGGGAGGGTCGGGGCGTGGGTGGGTGTCTGCTGTGGTGGTCTGTGGTGCAAATCAAGCGGGGAGGCAGGG
>VZUA01008175.1:3986-15259 GCA_013401035.1 Horornis vulcanius
TTAACTCGACTAACATTTCAGTCTGCTAGAAAAGATCTAAATAGAAAAAAAAAATACGGAGAACTTTCTTCAAGGGCAGACCACTGAAAGTACCAAAAACTTTTAACCCTCTGCACACTCTTACACTCATCACTCAGAAATAACAGGATGAATATTTTGTTTCAGTTTTGTGCCAACTGCCTCCTGATGGAGTGCAGTCTTATCCCTGCCCCAGAAAAGCCTGTTTATGCTGGTTCACAGTACTAGGTGGCACAGCACAAAATTAACCACAGTTCAGCCCTACATATTTATTTTATTTGCCCAGAAGAACTTTTCCTACAGAAATCCTGTTTCAGCTTACCAATTTATATCATAATACTGAAAGTCCAGTGGAGAATGCAACAACAGTGAACACATTAGCATTCACATTATTTCATCTATTTAAAATGCAAGTCTTTTCCAGGGTGTTATTAATAATTTATAACTCAACAGCAGCTTAACAAGTTGAAAATTACTATTTGCAACTAGTTTTATGATTACTACTCTTAATAGTATGCTACTCACAGGGAAAAAGAGTATTTATTTATACCTCTGTCCTCTACACTGCTGAAAGCTGAATATTTAGAAGTATTGGAAGTAGCTGTCCTGGCAGGCAGAAGAGAGGCACTTCAGACACAGCACTGGAGGAAAGACAGTGGCTGCAGTGACAAGCTCTTGTATTCCAACAGGCCCCAGGTAACTCATTCCTGACTCTCCCCATGTGACACGTTGCAACAGTCTCCTCCAGAAGGCTGCTGTTGGCAAATTGTTCATCATGCACAACCAACTTAAAATAGTAAGTGGGATCACTAAGTGAAAAGCAGACCTGTGGTATGATTGATCAATGGCAGCACTAAGATCTACATTTGATGTGGTAGAGGGAAATGTTGATCTGGGAAGAGTAACAGTTAAAGGTTTTGGGAAGGAGCAGCATCCGTGACCAGTAGATAAATAGGGGGAGGGAGGTTTCAGGAGCTCCATAAGTTTGATTGAAGAATTTACAGAGAAAGACAAAATTGAGAAATTGCTAGAAATATTTACCTTTTTAAGTTTCCTTCTGAACAAATCTGGAGTTCCTTATAAACCAAATTATAAACAACTTACATTCTTTTAAATAAGAAGTGCCTGTCAGGCATTTATGTAGCACTTGATAGCATCTGTCCAACTGTCAGAACCCCAACTCCAGCTGTGGCTGATCACAAGCACTTCAGGTAAAGAAAACAGAAGAAAAACCCACAAACCATATCTATCTTTCCTATGTATCAGAGAAAAAAAAACAGAGCTAAACATTTTCTGATTATTGTTGTGGGTGAACAGTTGAAACTCTGAAGAATGAGAGCTGGTTATAAGCATTTTTAAAAAGCTGCAAGGATCACAGAATGGTTTGAGTTGGAAGGGACATTAAAGATCATCTAGTTCCAACCCCTGCAACCACTAAATCAAGTGGCTCAAAGCCCTGTCCAGCCTGACCTTGAGCACTTCCATGGATGGGGCAATTACGAATTTATTAAAGACAAAAGCTTTTTCTTCTTCACTCCAAGGCCCACAGAAGAAGAAAAAATAGTAGTAAGAGGAAATATTTAAATTCCAGAAGGACCACACTTCAGGTTTGTATCTTCCCTGAAAGAATCAAAACATCCCTCAAAACAGCACTAAAAAAAAATAATGTTGCCTCTGAAGAGTGTTGAGGGTAGCTTACTTCAGAACTTCACTTGTTTCACTTGAACAACTAGAAATTTGATCTAGTTATGACTCTGACAACGAGGTCTACAAATCCCCAGCACCACATACCTTTTCCATGTGTAAGCAGCTATTCAGAACAAGTCAGTCACCTCTCAGTATTTTCTTCAATAAGGAGCTGACATGCCCAATGTGAACCACGGATTAGCTTGTTTTTCCAAAATATGGAAAAAATTTATGGCTTGTTTTGAACTGTCTAGAATCTCCAATCTTTTGAAATACGACCAACAGAACTGGACACAGTATTCTAAAACCACACCAACCCAAGACTGCATTTCTGCCTCTATGTTGGTGCTGTCCTTTGCACACAGACAAAGGTTAGGAAAGTTTTTTTTTTTTCTGCAGCCATGTCCCAAGAGCTTACACTGATTACGATGTGTAACTTTCCTAAAATGTTTCTTCATGTTTTTTGTTTTAAAATCTCTCACTTACACGTACAATCCATAGCTGTCAAGACTGAATGTAGTTTGTTAGACTGAAACATTTTAAAGAGATAATTCAGATCTTTATTACTAACCTTTGCTTTTTATTATTTCAGTGCTTTAAATGCCATAAATTATAATTTTTTATCAACTTCCAACTCTACAAATTATTTGGTAACCAACTATATAGTTGATAAACTACAGCATTTGACCAAATATCTTCCCTAAAAGGTAAATCTTTCCCTTAACAGCAGATGGAAATATAAATAAATGTTCATGTCAGTGAGCTAAATATTATTACCTAATTTATGCTATACCAGTTTACCAAAACTACAGAGCTCTCAAAAACCTATAGTCCAAGAAAACCTACCTACTATGAAACTGCATCAACTGGCACTAATGAAATATTTTATTATTTTGTCTGTGGTAACAGAACTGCAAATTAGCAACTTTGTTTCACAGGCTGGAGATTTGTTGGATTATACCTTTTTCTCACTCAGAGATGGGGCAACTGAGAGGCATTTTAAAAACTCTTATTCCATTTTCAGTCTTGTGAAGGGTGAGACAATACAGATGTTATAGTTCACGCCATCACAATCAGAAGCCAACTATTTCCTAATTACATTATAAGCATTTCTTAGCCTATCAGCTTTTGCCACACAATGCTCCAAATACCTTAAAGCCAATCATCTAAAATTACCCCTTGTGGGTCCTACTACAATGCACCTTTCATAGTTCTATTTCTCTGAAGTATCTAGTCTTATTTGCAAGGCCATCCTTTGAAACTTGTTTCTAGTTCCATTTCTCTCTCAACAATGTCTGTCCTATTCCATGGCACCTCTAAGTCAGCATTTCTTATCTCAAAGTTTGCATACAGATGCACATTATGTGAGCCTTCTGTCAGGCTTTGAGAATTCTCTACAAATCCATTTCCCACATTTCCTCCTCTCTCTTGAACAGAAAAGACTTTTTTGATGGCTTTGTTGTCGTTCACTGTGCACAGTGAAGTACATAAAGCACTATTACTAATATTACTACTATAACAATTAATGCATATAAAGCTATTTTGCAAAGCTCTTTTAGCTAAGGTGCAAAGCTCCATTTTTTAAACAAGTCATTTAACTATAATTTATCATTTGCTTAAATTTGATTTGCTAAATTTTTCAGTTTTTGAAGTTGTTTGTGGATGGACTCCAAATGGTCAGACAAATTCATACAACATAATATTTCAAATTGTTTACAACTTATGCTTATCTGCTAGATTGTTCCAAATGATTGGGAAATTTCAAATTTAACTCAAAATCTTGACAAACAAACAAACAACCCCATTCCCATTTTCTAAGAGTAGGGAATAGTAAATGGTAGATGAGGATGCTTTTTTATCTAATTTCTTTAATAAGTTTTACGTATAAATCATCCAGGAAAACATCTCAGCTGCCTCTTTTGCCACAAATTATATTCATTCCTACATAGCAAGAACCCTTCATTTCTGTTTCCCTTCAGAACTGTAGTTTGTATTTTGCAGCAGGGTATTATTCTTATTCTTAGTGTGCAAAGAAGGCTGTACTATCTTTATTTCTTTTGACCACTGGGATTTCATAATTTTCTTGGACTTGCTTATTCTTGTGACTCTTGAACCCTTTCATTCCTATTGTTGTTAATATACCAAATATTGAACAAAAATCTTCCAAGCATACACAAGTGCTTCAAAGGAGATGATAACCCTCTGATTTTTTCTGAAAAAGTGAAGCATGCTATAATATACTTGCTGTTGCGAGTCAAAAATTCAAGAAAGATAATGATGAAAAGCCCCAAATCCTGAACACATAAAACAGTACTAAACCAGTTCATTACTCTTTTCCTCACTCATCTGGGCCAGCATAAATAAAATTTAAATAACAAAGTAACTTAAGAGATCACAAATTATTTCCATAAAGAACATTTAAAAGGAATCAAATTCTCAGAACATTCTTGGTAAACATGAATTTAGTTATCGCATCTGAAAAATGAAATATTCATTGTAAATACTCCCAGGGTTACCAAGCAAAACAGTAACTAAATACATTGAGCATTCACATGAAGTCCTTTGAGAACCATTTTATTAATTTGACCTGAAGAAAGAAATCACAAATGAACTTCTAATTATAATGGATATACAATGCAACTCGACTGATGGTTTCAGATACCAAAACGAACCGTTCAAATGCTTTTTTGCTCTAAGGGTTGCATTTACAGGGGTATGCAGATGAGTCAGAAAGCCAGCTCTGACCTAAATCTAACTCCCCCCTTGGTCGAGGCTGTGTTTGGTCGATGCGGGATGAGGAGGGCCAAGAGAGGACAGCACAGCACTGCCACCTCCTGCCAGGCAAGCGGAGCCCGGCACACGGCTCCTGACACACTGGTCCCAGAACATGCTCTGCCTTTCAACTCCACAGTTATTTGACAACAGATGCTTCAGCTTGAATTATGAGAGGGTACAACAGCATCCATCTTTAGGATTCAATTCTTTCAATAAAAATAATCAAACTATCTGTACTTAATCAGCATGTCAGGCAGCAACTACTCATTATATTTGCCATTGTAACACCTTAGTAACTCAGAACTGTGATAAATTTCACTCACCAGAGATAAGACCTTTGCTAATGGCTATCTGCTTCAGATTAAGTCTTTCTTACTTGCCTTTTTGGTAAAAAATTATGACAAAGCATACAAAGTTTCATAGTTCAGAAGATGCATAAAACCTCTGAACACCCATGCTATAAAAAGGGTTGTATATTCTTGCTGTATAAATGTTTAAATACTGACAAGTTACAAAGAAAACAATTTCCTTTCAATCCATTGTTATCTAAAATAGAATTACCTTGTCGAACACAATAATGTAAAGAATGTGATTTTTTGTTTTTGTTGATTTACTGATAAATATAATTTTCCTCAGTGGAAATTTCAGTCCTTCCTCCAAGAGCCATCATTACAAGCAAAAAGGATGTTAAGTAGCAGTACTCACCAATATCATTAGCTAGAGCAGCAGGATCAGAGACCCCAAGGGTGGCTTCAAACTCTTCCTGAAGACGATAAGCTCTTTGAAGAAGAGATTCAAGCTTATGAATGAATTCAGCACTAATGATATCCTGCAAGAAGACAGACATTAGAGAATTTTCTATTTGCTTTCAGCCTGTATGATTCCTTTGTAAAATCCAAGGATATTAAGCCTTCAGAGAGCAAACCACATTAATTTCCTACAAACCACACAGGGACACTCAGATGAAACCTTCAACATCGACAATATATACACTGTTCAGAACACACATGTATTTTATTTGGAGTAATAAAAAATAATATCTAAATTTAAAAATATTTTCAAATTATCTGTGGTGTTTGCTGCACTAGAAATAGAGAAAGTAACACATATCTATTTATTTCAAAATATTTTTAGCAATTAGTTTATAAGAAAGGAGGAAAACAAATAAAGATTAAGCACATTGCTTGTGAATATGCACAAATTGATAATTTTTCCCTGAGACATTTGTCTTTGGCAAGCAGATACCCTCTCACATAATCATAAAAGGAAGAGAGGACACAGGGGATTACGTGCAGGGAAGTTGTCTGCCTGATAGCTTGATAACAGTGTCCAGCAGCAAACACTGATGCATCAGCAATTGCCAAAAGATAAATAATGTTAGTTCCCTTCCCAAGCCCTCCTCCAAATAACCAACCAAAAAAAGTCAGAAGGAATGAACTCAGATCTCTTATCTCCTTTAAATACAATACCACTAAATTGGAAATTGAATCAATTATCAAGTTTGGTAATTGAATTTGAAAAGATTCAGGTAATAACACAGAACAAATCAGGGCAGCATCAGTAGATTACAGACTGGATGTACTCACTTCTACACTTTCTTCTGCAATTGCATCTCCTGCTCCCAGCTTAATGGAACCACAGATTGCTTCATCTTCAACTTGCCTGTTACGAAAAGTTAGAGCCTGCTCCCAGCGCCTCAGCGCTTCTTCAAACAGCTCCATGCCTAGGGCAGAGCAGGAACAGCTTCAGCTACGTTCACATTTTAGAGACATGGGAAAATATGTAGCTAAAATAAGCATAATTATCACAGAGATGTAAGTTCAAACAACATCACTTCCCAGCCTATACCAGTATATTCCCTGCACATATTCACCTTATTTTTGTATAAAGAAACGTGATCATTTTCCCCATGTGTTAGGGCTTCATTTTAAGGATTACTACTGCAAATAGTGGAAGAAAAAGTATCCTGGAAAACTAACTTCAGATCAAGCATGATTTCATTATTTTATGGAAATGTTCTCAGACACTTGCCAACAGGACACTGAGAAAGAACACAATAATATTTTGTGTGACTTTACCATAAACCCAAGAAATTATTTACATTCACTCTAAGCAGATGCTGAATATTCTTATTATGACTTACCCATCAAATACAAATTTTCAGGTGTAGTCACTGGAATATTGACAAGCTTAATGTCATCTTCATCTGCTTTATCCCAGGAATTAGAATTGGCACAAGCACAACTGTGACAAGAGGTGGCACTCTGAACCTTAAAAAACAAAGTGTATCCTTAGATAGAGAGTATCCTTAGAACCACATTCCTGCCAGGGTACAATACAACCAAGCCATCTGCCTAGAAACTGGTTTTACTCTGTGCTAAGGACAGTGGTTTCTCAGCATCTCTAGCTGCCTGTGCAGTTTGTTCAGGAAACTTCCTGCAGCTCAGTGAAGCCTTTAGGTGCATATTCAACGCAAGTCAACAGACATTCAAGAGCCTTAAAATATTTTTACTTACCGAGGTCAGGCTTTGAACTGAACCAGAGAATTTACTGAAAAGTCCTCCATTTGCATAGATACAGGACTGAGATCCTTTCTCCTTGGCAGAGCTCAGAGAAAGAGTCAAGTTTTGCCGACTACTGGAACAACTAGAACCTAAGAGGAACACTTATTTTAAAGCTCTTGCAAACTCAAAATATTGCTTCTTTTGCAAATCTATCAAGAATTGCATTAACTCTTTTCAATAAAATCCAACTTAGAAGCAAACAACAATTATTCTTTTATTTACAGTTCTACTTGAGAATCTAACATTAGACTTCACTATCTGTAACCATAACTTTGCATTTCAGCTTAATTATTCACCTATTCTATAAAAAATCAGATCTGAATTTCTCTGTATTGAGATAAACGTGCAAGAATGTCAAAGCCCATTGTTAATACACCATTGAAAAAGAGTTTTAATCATGGTTCACGATTAAAACTTCACTTTTGACAAGAAGCCCAGCTTCTTTATAGGATACTGTAATTTTGTTTCTAATTTGACAAATTCAAAATGTAAAGTCTAACAATTCAAACCCACTCAGGTGTTCCATCCTATGGAGATGGTTAGAGGGATGGAGCATTTCCCCTATAAGAAAAGGCTAAAAGTTGGGGTTGTTCATCCTGGAGAAGGCTCCAGGGAGACCTTACTGCAGCCTTTCAGTACTTGAAGGGGTCCCATAAGAAAGATGGGAACAGACTTTTCAGCAGGGTCTGCTGCAATAGGCTAAGTGGTTATGGTTTTAAAACTAAAAGAGGACTGATTTACATTAGATAACAAGGAAGAAAGTGTTTACAATGAGGGTGCTAAAACACTGGAATGGATTGCCCAGAGAAGTCAGGGATGCCCCATCCCTGGAAACATTCCACGCCAGGTTGAATGGGGCTATGACTAACCTGGTCTAGCTGAAGACATCCCTGCTCTGTGCAGGGGTTGGACTGGATGAACTTTAAAGGTCCCATCCAACCCAAACTATCCCATGATCAAAGGAAAATAGTTTGGTTTACTACTACAGTTATGCACACCCATCCCCTCACACAACTTTTTTTCCTCTCCAAGAAAACAACAAAAAAAAACTAACTTGCAGGTTCCATGACTTACCTTTTTCTGAAGCAGCTGCTTTGGTACACTCTAATACGAGATGAGCTGGTTCCCATGGTGGCACTTTCTTGTTTTTCTTTCCACGTCTTCTTTTGAAGTGATGGGCCAGAAAAATCACAGATATTGCACTCACAGCTGTTACTGTGAAAAGTTTCTTTAACCCCGGGGAAAGCTTTATCTGAAAATAAAAGTGTGATTTAATTGCAAATATATATACTGAGAGACAGACTGGAGCACCAAGAACTACAAGACATATTGCAAATCCATAGACTATGGGGATCTAAGCAAATGACTTTCAAACAAAGATCTGAGTTTTAAATTTCTTCTTATTGCCAGGATAATGCAGGGCTTCAATTAAATCTCTAACAGCAAAAGAATACTGAGAAGGAACTTGTCTTTCGCAACTACACTACTTCTTGCACTGTGAAAGAGTGGAAGATCCTAATGCAAACATTCATGCAGTGTTTCAATTTGAGTAGAACATGTATTTAAATACATTCCTCTAAACTAACAGCTTTGAAAAAAACCCCTACATTTTATTTTGGATCTAGATCAGTCATAGGTCTATAGGTGTTTAAACTAGTAAATAAAAACCACATACGCAAACAAGTTGTATCAAAAGCCATTAACAAAATTTGTAACATACAAAGTAACAAGATACACTAAGAAGAAAAGTGTGATTTAACTGGAAATCACACTTCACAGTCACAAAATCTTTTGGAAACTTATGCTGCTTGAGGAACAGACTGCTGGGAGAAAACCAGATCCACAGTCCTTGGGCCTCATATGGTGTTTGTGTAACGTGATTCCTCATACCAGAGAGAGCACACAGAGCACCACTGCACTCTGGCACTCCTGGCTGCTGTGCAGTTGGTAAATACTATCACCACTGTGCAGTCTGAAGAAACATTGAAAGCTTCTCTCTGCACTGAGTTTACAGTCAACAAGTCAAGCACCTTTGACATGAGAACCCTGCCCTTCCTGGTACCATGCTTTGACTGAGGTCTACAACTACCACTGTACTCCATGAGGAAAAAGAAACAGCACCAACACAAAACTTCCAAAAGACTACTGTATTCCACAGAAAAGAGTTAACAACCAATCAACTGAGATCAAAACCTCTAAGATCACAAAATGAAATGTTAAAACAAACATTTCAAAGAACTACAAATGGACTTAAATTTGTGTGTGCCTACAAACATGATGATAAATTGATTAACAATGAAATGAAAACCTCTAAAACAAGGAAAGCTAATAGTTGCACATGAGGGAGTAGTATTTAAAAAGGACATGAATATGCTGTAATGTGAAACAGTGAACTTGCAGTGAGTTTTGAAGTATTTAATATACAGAAAAAAATGTGGAAATGAGCATATGCACCTAAAACTGAGAATATCTCATCCTGGTTTTATATGCAGTAAAAGAAAAGTACTTACAGGGAACTGCAAAATATTACATAACTTTTGCTTGTAAATGTCTAATTCAATAAAAATAAACTTAAAAGACCTGGTTTTAAAAACCAAACTCAATACTATTATTCAAAATTTAATGACAGTTATGTTTAGCTTTTAAATACAAAAAAAATCTACAAGAAAAAAAAAGACAATTTGAGACTTTTGGTATTTTGAGAATCACTGCACTGTTACAAAACAGAGATATACAGACACTGCAGGTAAAGCAGATGTAGGATGATGTACTAAGCATTTAATAGCAGAAAAATACAAAAAGACACACTTATTTTAGTTCAATGTTATAAACAAATTAAACCCCAAGGTATTCTGTACAAATTTGATTCACATTCACAAGAGCAGGAACAACACTGCAAAAAACTTCTAAATCTATAACAAAAGTAACAATATTTAGATAATGTAGTTATTACCTGGTTAAGAGAATAATACCAAGAAAGGGGAAGATGAAACACCCGTAAAGCTACTGTCTTCAGAGAAAATCGTGTCTCAGTAACAGCTTCTTCTGACATGGCTCCTTCTCTCCCATACCTCATTAAGTGAAACTGTCTTGAAAACAATCACAGACGGTCTCTGGAATACTCTGTCAAATGAAGGATACATACTAAGTTATGCAACAAAAGCACAGGACGATTTTCTTCTACAAGCTCAAATCTCTTCCATCACAGGTACATGACTTGTTTGATTGATGATTTTGAGTAGAGGCAAGACTTAATGTGGAGACAGCAAATTTGCTGGTTCAGCTTAGGCCCCATTTGTCCAAGAGCTGTGTGCAGACGTGCAGATGTATAACCAGGACTCAGAAGGGCTCGGTCTGCTTTGATTAGCGGCCGCTCCCGTACTATAGCCTCTAAATCACGCACGGCAACAACGCTGTCTCCGAAACCACCACGACTGTTGGAAGAACATATCTATCAGCTGAAAGAGTTAAAGGATTTGAGAGCACACAGAAAAAGTTTATCTCATTCAGGTCTTCGTTTCGTTTGCAGACACACCGCGAGAAACAACCACTATAGCCTGACGTAATCTCTCCGATGCAGGCGCACCTCTCTCACTCCCTGATGCTGAACACAAGGCAAAGCCTCCGAATCGCGACTCCGGCACCGCAAAGGCGGCACGGCGGGAGGCGATGGAGGCCGCGGGGCAGAAGCCGCCTCCACCCGGCCCGGCCGAGCCCTCCCCAGCCCGGGTAACCCTGGCATCGCGGGCGGGCACCGGACAGAACCGGGAGTCCCGCGCGCCCCTCAGCCCCCTCCCCGCAGCCGCCCGGGTCAAAACGGGCGCGTCTCTCTCCGGGCACGGGCCGGGTCGCTACAGCAGCCGCACTCAGTTACCTGCCCGCCGAGCACCGGGGCCGCGGGCAGCTCCCTCCGCTCCCGCCCCGGCGCTGCCCGGAGACCGCCGGGATGCGCTTCCGGCACGGGGAGAAGCGGCCGCTGACGGTCGGGAGGAGCCGCTACCACGTGAGGGAGACCCGCGCCGTCAGGACTCCGCGCCCGCCATCTTTGCTCCGGGCAGCTCCCGCTGCGGGCGGCCGGGCGGGGGCGGGGCGCGCGCCTGGCACCGCCATCTTTGTGCGGGGCAACGCGCACAGGAACGGCTGAGGCGCTCGGCGCCGCCATCTTTGTGCGGGGCGCGTCCCGCGGCAGCCGCGCCCGCCCGTCCGCGCGTGTGCGGGGCGGCACCGGTC
>VZUA01008194.1:0-11879 GCA_013401035.1 Horornis vulcanius
TCCCTTCCCTTCCCTTCCCTTGTTTCTATCCTGTACCCAGGTGCTATTTTCATATCATCATAATCAAATTTGATTGAAATTGAACAAGATGATGTTAGGCAAGGACAGTGGAACTGGTATATAAATAGACACAAAACCAGTACAGTCTTCAAGAATATGCTCTTTACATGAAGTATTAAGCTACAGTTCTACATTTGCTCCAGTATATTTGCCATAAGTAGGATACTGCCTTTTGATTAATGCCCATATATTCTGTATATTCTGTAGGTAATATAGAATGACTGCACATTTTGAAATAATGTTTTAGTTGCAATTAATTCATTCTCCAAAAGATATTTATTCCCATTTGTAAAAGACTAATTCTGAAGACAAAGCCAGATTTGAACCTTCTTAAAATAATTATATATTTTTTTACCAAACACCATTATACTTACCAAATCTATCAATTTATCAATTGTCTTTCAGGTAATGATTTAAATAATTCTATGTACATGGCTGCAACATAAAATGTTTCACATATACTATATTTTACATAAAACTATACTTTCTTGTCAATTCCGATGTTTGTTATTATATTTACCTATGTATTTTGGTTAGAAAGGCATGGTATTGCTTCTATAATCCTGCTGTTAACACACAATCCTGCATTTGACATACAGTAGGTCCAGTACACTGGGTTGAAAAATTAGTATGTATTAACATCTCAGTTAAAGTGAAACATTGTGAAAGGATTTGTTCATAATCCTAATGGTAAATTGAAGCACTGTTCTAAGGGTTCTTAAGGTAACTTACAAACTGTGCACTCCTTTACTCTACATACACAGGCCAACTCAAAGTGAGCAGATGAAGAACAGGAATGAGGGACTAAGGGAACAGAGAAACTACTAAAGACCAAAATAATAGCTTGCAAACATTGAATACAATATTTTTTCATTCCTTATCAATTATTGTATCTGTAACATTTCTTGTACATTTGGAACATTTAAATTTCCCATGTTGTGGCAAAGAAACCCATCAAGTGCTAGGAAGTGTACAAGCACAAACCAAAAAGCTGTTGCCATTCCTGGTAGAAACAAGCATTACTTCAGCATTTTTTAAGTACACACATAGCTTGCTCAACACAAAGCAGAACGACTGCAAGTAGTTCTTTTGTAAATGCTATGAAGAGATTAACCTCAATGAGAATTCCACACATTTTTACAGAAGACACTGGTAATAAGGCAGTAGTAATTCATTTGTATCATTTCCTTGCTTAAGAAGATGACAAGTTTTAATCATCACAGTAGCAAAAGAGTAGTTTATACCAGAACTAAAAACCTCTTATTTTTGATTTCAGCAGTGGTTTAACAGACTGATTCTATAAGTGTTACACTACAATGAATCTTGAATTGCTACTATAGGCAGTTTTCATTACAGTGTTTTCTTTTGACATAACATTTCCAACCCATTACACTTCAGAAGCACACAACAGCCTTCTGTTGAATTGGGAAACAGAGCTTATTGATACATCTGTAAAAGGAAAGAAAAAGCTTACCTTTTACAAAAAAAAAAAAAAAAATTCTGTGTGACTACTAAGGAATAATTTACAGATTTTTGTTTTTGCAAATAGCTAATATCAGTTAAGAAGGCAACTTTTCATGAGTCTGACTCATACAGTCTGTTTATATATTTGCAAAATCAAGAAATGTTTGATGTTTTCCTTAACATGGGTTTACAGAACCTCAAAACAGTCTATAAAAGGTGATTATATTTTGAAAACTGAACTGTCTCAGGAAGTGTTTTAAAGATGTCTAAATAATCTGCCTTCATCACCCAGAGTGACTGAATCTTCCCACATGCAGTTCAGAGAGACTATTGTGAAATGCTAATCTTCCAAAACAGGAATAAGGAAAATGAGATGCAGTCTCAGTTCTTAAAAAACTCAACTTTAAACATGCTTTTTTGTTCTGCTGGGCTCAGCCCTTACATATCCTCATGTTCACAGAATATAAATTAAAGAATCTCAAAAATTTTAACAATATATATTGTGAAGCTGCTAATAGCATAGCAGCTTGTAAACCACACTTAGGTAGCTACTATGTGGTAGCCAAAATTTAAAGAGTAGAAAAAGTAGCTTGTTTTACTCAAAAATGAGGAGCTATCTGCAAAAGGCCATTTTATGTCAAGAGCTTCTATTCTATTCAAGATTGTGCAATCCAGTCAGTACCCTGATACCCTACCCAAGTCAATGGGAAACGATACTCAGGATTTTGCAAAGCACAATGCTATGGACTCAAGGTGAAGCAATGAGAGCAGCTACAGTAAACATTACAATTTAAGCCTAAATGTAGGCAATGAGCTGTTGACACATACTAAAAGAAGAATACTTCTCTCTTGAACTCCAGCCAGTGAGTGTGGTCTGTCAGGGTCTAAAGAAAAAGATATTTTTAATGACACTCTTTATGAAGAAAGGTTGGCTCACACAACAGGAAAAGTTTGAGCTATTTTTTTTTTCTCACAAATAAGTAGATACATAAATATTGAGGCTGAAAAGCCCATAAGGATAATTGAAATAAAGCCTAATATTAAAATTTAGCATAAGTTCATAGAACAGTTTGGGTTGGAATGTACCTTTGGAGATCATCTAGTCCAACCACCTCTCCAAGGAGCAGGGACATCTTCAACTAGATCAGATTGGTCAGAGTACCATCCAGCCTGATCTTGAATGCTTCCAGAGATTATTTATCTACGGCTTTTATGAGCAATTTGTGCCAGGGTTGGTTTCACCATGGACATTGAGAAAATGTATTCTTTACATCTAGTCTGAATTGACCATCTTTTAGTTTAGAATCATAAGACCCTGCCTTATTGCAACAGGGACTACCAAAAAGTGTGTCCCCAATTTTCCTGGAAGCCCTCTTTAAGTACTGGAAAGCTGCAATAAAGTGTTTCTGGAGCCTTCTCTTCTGCAGGCTGAAAAAACCCAGCTTTCTCAATGTTTCCTCATAGAAAGGGGTTCCAGCTGTCTGATCATCTTCATGGCCCTCCACAGAGCCTGCACCAGCAGGTCCACATCTTTCCTGTGCAGTGTTCCAGGTGGGGTCTCACTAGAGCAGAGGGGCAGAATCCCTGCCTTGCCCTGCTGCCCACGCTGCTTTGCATGCAGCCCAGGATATGATTGGCTCTCCAGGCTCCAAGTGCACCTTGCTGCCTCATGCCCAGCCCCTCATCCACCAGCACCCCCACGGCCTGCTCAGCAGGGCTGCTCCGATCTGTTCATCCCCAGGCTGTGCTGATACCAGGGTATCTGGTATCTGCCCTGACCCAGGTGCAGCACCGTGCATTTGGTCTTGTTGAACTACACAAGATTTCCATGGGCCTATTTCTTGAGCTTGTCCAGGTCTTTCTGGATGACATTCCATCCTTCAGGTGTATCAACTGCACCACTAAGCTTTGTGTCATCAACAAATTTGCTGAAGGTTCACTTGACCCAACCGTTTATCTAATTGATGAAGATACTATTTTCTGCTGGGCACAAGACTTGTGTATTTGCCCACTACTGGGCACAACACTTCTTGCTGTTCTCCATCTGGACACTGCGCCATTGACCACAATGCTCTGAATATGACCATTCAGCCAATTTCTTATCTAACATTCCACTAATCAAGTCCATCTCTCTCCAATTTAGAGAGAAGGATGTTGTGAGGCACTCTGTCAAAAGCTTTACAGAAGGCCAGATAAATGCCATCTGTAGCCCTTCCCTTGTCCCCTGATGTAGTCACTCCATCAGAGGCCACTGGGTTGGTCAGACAGGACTTGCCCTGGGTGAAGTTGTTCTGACTGTCTCAAATCGCCTCCCTAGTTTCCATGTGCCTTAGCACAGCTTCTGGGAGGATCTTCCAAGGAAAAGAGATGAGATTTACAGGTCAATAGTTACCACAGTCCTCCTTTCTACTCTTTTAAAAGATGGGTACAATGTTTCCCCCTTTCCAGCCACCTGGGGCTTCACCCAGTTGTCATATTAAAACACTACAATCTCATATATTTTCTTTTATTGTGATCACAGATGTACCCATTTCATTACTTTTGAACTAAATTTTGATTTTGACCTAAAACCAGTAGTGTTACTTATTTTTACCCTGAACTTTAAACTTTTATGATGGCCTGCAATAAAATGTACTCTAACTACAATAGAGAAGAGCTGTGTTTCTGAAATATTGAACTAAAAGCCTATAAATTGCTGCAAAGAAAGTTCAAACGGGACCATGAAATTTCAGAAAAGAGCAATCTGAAGAGGCTCACTTCCTACAGGGAAAGAGAGTAAGAATAGGCTGTAATTGCTAGCTACTATTGTGTTTAATCAGAGAACCACTAAGTGCCCATAATTGCTGCGAGCTGCTCGGCAGAGGTCAAAAAGTCAAACTGAATGTTAGGTATTATTAAGATAGAAATATAGATGAAAATAAAGGATTTTTTTTTTTTGCCTCTGATCATTTACGTAGCACCTGCAAAAGGACATTCAAATGTATGAAATTACTTGCAGACAAAAAATAACTACATAGCAGCCTTTGTTTCCTCAGATCCTCCTTTTTGCCTCACTAGAAGACATGCATGCTGCTTTTCTTTTTCAGATATAACCTCCCTTCATCACGTGATATTTCAAAGATTGTAGGGTAGCCTCAGAATGATATCAGCCACACCCCTCATTGCCCTTAGGTGCAACATGTCCTGTCCCATAGACTGCTGTATGTCCAGTACACTGGACAGTGCTTCTTGGATCCATCCTCTACTCCGGGTAATGCTCCATTTCCACAGGCTGCGCTGCCAGGCAAAGGACTTAAGAGGCCAGAGAGCACATGAAACAAGCAAAAAAAAATTTGCAGAAAAGTGGCCTCATTTTGGTTGGAATAGAGTTAATTTTCTTCATAGTACCACATAGGTGCTATGGATTGGATTTGTATTTGTGCTGGAAAAGAGTTGGTAATTCAGGGATGTATTAGTTATTGTTGGGCAGTGCTTAGAGAGTCACAGCCTTTTCTGCTTCTCATACTACCGCACCAGGCTGGAGGTGCACAAGGAGCTGGGAGGGGACACAAGCAGCTGGCAGTTTGCTTTGTTGCAGTTGTTTTGGCCCATCATTCCAGCCTGTACAGGACCCTCTGTAGAGCCTTCCTACCCATAGGAAGGATGTGCTGGAGCACATCAACATTCCTGCCCATCTTGGTGTCATCTGAAAATTGACTGAGGATGAGATCATTCCTTCGTGTGAAGTCTTTTTTTACTCAAATTCAGTCAGAAGCACTGATTGAGCAAGGATAAGCTCCAACATTATGGATTGGTGTTTTCTGTTTGCTATAAATTAGCAAGTAACCAACCAAATTCTTGCCTGTCAGTCTGACAGTGTCCATATGTACATCAGTTTGTACAAAGAGGATCCACTAGCAGTAAGAGCTTATTTTCAATAACTACTTGTACCAAATACTGACCTGTATGATTTCATTTTGAAAGAATCTGGTATTTCTTTAATTTCTCAGGACTGGGCCAGTTTTGAGGGATACTTTATGTTATCCTGTTGGACTGCTAGTTGCAGGAAAGCAGCTATGTAGTCTTGCATATTCAGAAGTGATTCCCTACTTTCAGAGTTCTTTTGCTGTTCCCTCATTCCCACCACATTGGTAATACTAGCACTGGACACTAGGTGGTAATCAGCTTCTGGTAAGCTCAGCATGAATTTCACTATGTGAAATGCCTTTTTATAGCTATTTTTGCACCACTGAAAGACTACAATGCATTTATTTCAGAATAATTTAAAAATATGTTTTTGTTTGTGTTGGATTTAATTTGATATAAAAGCTTAGAAACTAATGTGTCAATAGCTGTTTACCTTGCCATTACTTTGTTGTCATGTTTATTTCTCCTATATAAAAGCTAGGTTATTACTTGTTATAATTTTCTTAGAAAAATGAAATTAGAATGTAAGATTTTTTTATTTTGTTTCAAATTGACAAGCACTGTTTCATATTGACATATGGTAAAATTTTGCCCCTGTATTGGTGGAGAATAGTTTATGAAAATACATACAGGTTTTGTTGACGTGATTAAAATTATAAATCATATAATTTAAATCTGAATTTTTTTGGGTGGTGTGGATTTGCTTATTGTGTTTTGTAGATGTGCATTTAAAAATTCTTTTAAAATGAAGAGGCAACTGCGTAAAATATATATTTACTTCCCTAATGTATCTTACTGAGGTAATATCACTGATACTGCTGTGGATGTTAAAATAATGTCTAGATGGACATAACTTCTGGTCCAGTTGACATTCCCATGTTTGGGGGCTTGTTTGGAGCCAGGTGTATTGAGGTCAGAAGAAACATCAACCCACTTTTGGAAAAGTAGAAGTCTTTACCCATTCTTGTAACAAGTATATGGAGTAGGGAAGGTAGACTGGGGAAGTAGATTCTTCCCTTGGGATTATAGGAATGTACTTTCTCTTAATTTATACTTTAATTCAAGACAAAATCTGTAAGAATTTCTACATATATTGTTAATATTAAACTCTATTTCTACAGTTTTATTTCTTGTATGCAAGTTCCAGAAGCTTGATAAATCTCAAGATGATATTTGGCTATGTAAATCAAATATAATTACAGTAATCAGACACTTGGCATTATGAAACAAATCAGAATCAGGAAATCATCCTTATTTGTTTATTTCTTTTTTTCTTTAACTGTTGTTAAATATCAGCTAGGGGAAAAGTTTATCATTTGTCCTTGATTATTCTTCAAACTATTCATTGATTAGATGTTCTGTAAATGTATTTCCAAACTGTGCTGGAAAACCAAAGATTAACAAAACCAGATTGTAACTGTAACAGCTATCATAGGCTGATTTTCAAAAGCATTTCCCCCTTTCTTATTTAGAGGAGTGAGTCTGCTGGAGATTGATTCTGTTAAGAGCTTGGCTGTTGATAAGTATCTCCCTGAAATATTGTGGGTTTTTCTGAAATCTCCTGCAGATGGGTAAGGTACATGCCACCCCTGCATCAAATGTCTGGGGAGGAAGAATGTAGTATTTATTACAAAGAAAATGGAGAATTCTGTGGAGATAGTATGCAATTGCTCTAATTCAATTTTGGCTGACATACCTGAATTTGTTGCTCAGAATGGGGGACGGGATATCTTTGTGGAGCCTGAAATGATTAAAAGAATTCTCTTAATACTTCGTTAACTTCAATGGGCAAATTGTTTTGCTGGTCATGCTCTGGAGTTTTGGAAGGTCCCTTGTCACCACTGACTGCTGAGTTCTTGGGAGGGATGATGCAGAAAGCTGCAATTTAGATTGATGGAGCACACTAAACAAAACAAGCCACATAATGAAACAGGAATAGAAATGAGGCAAAGATGGCAACATGGAGAAAAGGCAAGATAAGAACAAAAATACTGGAGCAGAGCTGAAGCTGTGTAGGACTCTTTAATGTTAAATTTTACTTACCAAAGGATATTAATGCCAAACTTTTGTTTCTCTAGGAGGTTTTTGGAGACTCATCTAAGAAAAATTCCAAGTGATGCTTTTTCCAATCTCCCCAACATCTCTAGGATGTAAGTTCTGTTCGGTTTCTGATACTGTTCTTCTAAATTTTTGTTAAAAATTACTTTCCTTCTCCAAAATTCTGTCTTTGTGTATGAAAAGTTATGAAATGAAAATATTTGTGCACCTTTGCTACCTCACCACTTACATTTTAGAACTGAAGGTAATAATTCTATTGTTTATAACCTGAACCAGTTATAGATCACTCCTTAACTGAAGTCGATGTGATCAAGCTATAAAACATTTTTTTTAGTTTGCAAATTACAGGAAATAATTTCACTCATATCAAATTAACTTATTCATTTGGTGGTCCTGGCTAAAAATTTGTTTCCAGCTGCCAGCATGATTGGTTGCACATCTCATTGGAGACCAGGGGCATTTCTAGACTAGAGATGGACTTTCACCAAAACATTAATCTTTGTGTGATGTGACAGAGACTTCCATTGTGTCACTTCCTTTGTGTGCAAACATATGCACAGATACAGTCCACAAAAGCAGAACCAGGAACAACTACATTTGTCCCATTGAAGGTGGCTGTCTGACCATCCAGGAGCCACTCCGAGAGTCACGTTCACATCACTATCAGCTCAACCCCACATTTCCCATAGCAAAGTCTCAGATGTCCAGATCTTTTAATAGTTTAATCTCGGTTCAATAATTATATAACAAAATAGCCCGAGTTTGGTGCCTCCAAGGAGGGACTCCGAACAAAGGAATCCCTGGGCTTTTATACCCTCACAGTCTGTTCACACTTAAGTCTGGGGTCATTGGCTCCTGTTGTGTCTCACCTGGCTGCCATGGGTCCCCATGCCCTTTGTTATGGGCAGTTCATGGCCCTCTGCCTCGGGCTCCTCCCACCCAGAGCCCACCCTGCAGCTCACACTGCAGCTGCAAACCCAGCTACCTGCACTGAATGGATTCAACAGCTGCCCTTGCACTGTACAGCTCATCGATGTCAGCAGTCTTGGCAAAAAGTTGTCCCACTTTTGTTTGTTCTTTGTTGCTGGCCCATAATCTGTGATCCTGTGTGTGTCTGTTTGAGGCAGTGAATTTCTCTGCAATTCACAATTCACGCCCCAGAATCAGAGACGTGTAATTTAGAAGGGACCTCAGGAGAGCTCTAGTCCACAATCTGCTCATACAATCCAACCACAATGCATAGGGCTGTAACGCAGTCTTGTGCTCAGCTTCATCTGTGGCCGCTGCTAACTAAGTAAGCCACCTCATTCAGGAACAGGCTCACTTTTTTCTTGTTCAGCTCTTTTTACTAATGTAGCAATAGGAATTCTTCTTCTTGCCCTTGATGTTTCTTGCAAATCTCAATTCTATATGAGCTTTGACTGTATAGCTGAGGAGTACCATTTAAGATTCATGAAAAAGCACTTTGGAGGAACATGGTGTGCCTATTATATTTTATAGTTTGATCCAGATACATTGAAACAAAGACTTCCTAAAATTCTTATAAGCAATTGTTCTTGAATATCTGCAGCTTCATTTACCATCTCAGTTTAATCAGATCTTGTATTGTTTGGGGGATTTTTGGGGAGGGAGGAATATATAAGAAGGACAAACCTAGTTTAGAACAAAGTTTGATTCAATACAAAAGGGTGTCAGCCCTTCTTTGGCTCCAAAAGCTCCAACGGGTGGTTTAAATACGAATAGTGTCAGTGCCCACCTGGATATTTCTTGTAGTATTACTACAACCACAAAACATGAACTCCCACCTTCTTGATATAAACTTCAGTTTAGGGAATCAGTACCTGTACTTTAACTACAACTTTTATGTGTATGTCTTGGCCTCTAATGTATCACGTCTCATTTGCCTCTCCCAGCCTATAATTTCTGTGCAATGAAAACTGTGCAATGAAAATTACCAGACCATTCCTGGTTTTTCAAATTCATCTAGAAAATGTCCTGAAGTTTCAACAGGGGAATATATACTGCGTTTACTGTTCAAAATACAGCAGTTCATTTTGCTATACGGTGTCTACTATATGATTTCCACAAATAAACTCTTTTTTCTTCTGTACTGAATAGAAAAATTGGCTGTCCTCTTTATGAACTTTGTTTAAACAAAAAATTTTAGAGCTACAATTTCTCTTAAATGAATGCATGTCTATGTACTCTTGATAGCCAGAAGTTGAGACTTATTCCCCCTGTGCTGCTTTTCCACATGAATTAAAGAAAAAACATTTTAATTACGTGCTTAATTGCAAAGCTAATTCCTGTCAGAAAGGCATCACTGAATAAAAAAAGTTTTATAGGATATTCAAATGCAAGAGAAGTTCCTGGTTTTCACTGTTAATAATGCAAATACACTAAAACTTTGTAAAAGGCCTTCACCTGGTGTTTTCTGTTGACTTAAGGACATATTGAACATTCAGTATTTTTAAGGTCAAGGATAAGGAACATTTTTTCTGGGTTTAGGATGATGCTTTGGGGTCACATTCATGAGCACCTCACAAACACCTGGTTTGTAGCTCCTCAAAGTGTTTTCTGCACAGCTTCTCCACACAAAGAAGCATCCCACAGTGCTCTCTGCCAGCAGCTCCATGTAAAGCACGATTCCCCTGTGCACACTTTCCTGTGCAACACCTGTGCACACTGCTGTCCCACAACCAGTGCCACCACACAGCCCCCCACAGCTCACATGCATCTGCACCTCCTGTGCTCCCCAGTGCCAGCTGATACAGCACAGCCTCAACTCAGTTTCCATTGTCTTACCTGCTCCTGGTTGTGCTCTCCTGAAGTGCCCCACGTGTCACCAAGGGGCAGCAATATAGGGGATGCTGAGGCTGGAAAAAAGCAAGGAATGGTGGAGAGAGGGAGAAGGAAGAAAATAAGGGGTGGGAGAGGGCCTTGTGGCTGCTGGCAAGTGTTGGTCTGATTTAAATCGTGCACTCTCAGGCTCTTTCTGAGTGTCATCATAACTGCATGTGAAAGATAATGAGACAGCAAATGGAGTGGCATGATGGGCACTAGCTGTGGCTTCCCAGGCTCTGAGACTTGTTTATTTTTCTGTTTGCTGGTGTTTAGTTACATCTCTATAGATGAAACTCTTCAGAGTCTGGAGGCCCATTCCTTCAACAGTTTAAGCAAAGTCACTCACATGTAAGTACTGTAATTAAATAAATGAATACATTGATGAGATAAATTTGGAATGTGGAAAAAACATACATGATTATGTCATTAATGTCTCCTCTGTAGCTAAATATTACTTTTCTCATCTTCTTTCTCCGTAATGTGGAGTGAGTCAGACTCTTTTTTGAGCCTGTTTTATTGTGCTTGCTTTCCATACATCTTTTTGGTTCCCTTGCTCTTCTGTATGTTCCCATAGAAATGTAGGTAAATGTAGTGAGAAACTAGTGGGACTGCATCATGAGCTTGATGTCAAGTTGAAATAAAATGGCAGCTAAGAATTATTTCTGTCAATTTAATGCAGTTAAGTGTAAAACAGTAATATAAGCATTAGAAATAAAATCAGAAGGACCAAAGCACAGAGCAAAATGGCACTAGCTGGAAACATGAAGAATAAGCGATCAATCTGAAAGTGCACTAGTAAAATGAAGAGTGTTTATATTAATAGTTATTAAATGGAATAAGAATAATATGAAAAAAGGCTTCTGGGAAGTGTTTTTACACCTTTTTGTTCTCATGTTCTGAGCAATCCGCACCAAGTGACGCTCTAAGGGCAGTTACAGAACTAGTAGGACACACCCAGAGAGTTCTTGTTCATCAGGACCTGTCAAAATGAGAATGTAATGTATTGAATAGACAGCTCCATAGCATCCATCCTGTATCTGGTACTCTCCCATGTTTCTATTACTGACCCAAAGGAGAAAGTGTGCCACTGCTGTAAAGCTCAGCTGAATTACAGTTTGGCATATTTCAGAGATTTTTGTTTGCAAATGTTCCATGGGAGAGAATGGTTGGTCACCATGGATCCAGAAAACATTGTCAGAGAGAAAGGTCATGTGTCCAGGAAGAAAATATGCCAGAGGCAGATTGATTTTTTTAAGGTTGTTGCAAGAGCTGAAAGGTACCACCCATTTTCATGCTAATGTTTGAAAAAGTAATAATAATGTTAAAGTAGATTAGATGAGACTCATGTCAGCCTCTAGGAAATGTATCCCTATGGCTGGTATAAGTAAACACTACAATTGTTTTCCTGGAGACATAGTCTCTACCACTGCAAGCCTTTAAGGCTGTATGATCTAAAATTCCACAGGTCTACTTAATCTTCACTCAGAAAGAGGTTGAATTAGGTGATGATTTAACACTGCTGCATTTTCTATGATTTTTTTTTCCTT
>VZUA01008194.1:24413-48770 GCA_013401035.1 Horornis vulcanius
AAATACCTGTAAGTATTTAGTACCTTATTGGTACTTAAATCTCACAGATGACTCTTCACATTATAGAAGTTTTGTTAGTTTGCATTTGATTTGATTTGATTTGATTTGATTGCCATGTTTTTTCCTGTTGCTTTATTCTACTGACAGAAAACCAGCAACATGGAACCCTTACTACTTTTGTGAGAAAGGAAAACATGTTCACAAATTCATTGGTAGTTTTCCCATTTGTCTTGTCCATTAAATATCTAGAATACACTACTATTCCTTCAAAAAATTCCACAGCTAGCTCTTTTCTTATAAGTGCTGTCTTACCCTATTTTTGTAGAAAATAGTGAGAAGAAGGGACACAACAGATATATACATGTCTTCAGTATTTACTAGAGAGTTACAAAGGGTTTTAAATTATACCTGTCAGCCAAATGTGAAAAGCTCACATACAGAAACAGGATTTTATATGACCTCTATGGCAGAAAGAAATCCTGAAAATTTCCCATGATTTCCTAAAAAAACTTCCATGATTTTGAGTAATATTTGGATGAAAGGCCTCCGTGTGTATGTGGTGGGGGTAGTGGCAAGGAGGAAAGATTTGTCCAAGTTTTTTCCTGTAGATGTGAAAGCAATAAAAAAGAAAGTAGTAAAAAAATCAGTTTCAGGAGAATAGTTTTAAAAATTGAGAGCTACAATTATTTTCACACTACTGGCATTCATAAAGAAGGGCCTTTAAGCATTTCTCATTTTAAGACAGTTTCCCTTTTTAAAGCTATATGAACAGCTTATAGCCTCAATGAAAGATAGGATTTGGGGGTCCAGACTATTAACTGAAGCAGCCTTAATCTCTCAAGTTTAAATAAACCAGAGTTTCAATTGTTTTCTTCCTATCAACCTCACAAGATGCTTCCCTCTGCAGATGTGCCTGTTTGTATTATTAGTCTGTGTGCTCATTTTTTAGACACTATAATTTATCATAAGTCTGTTATATCAAATTCTTTATATTTTTCTTGCATCCTTCTGTTTGGACAGTTGACAAATGAATTGATTGACGACAGAGGATGCAATAACCATCCTGCCCTGTTGAACACTTTAAATACATTGTTTGTTGTTCAGTGATGCATTAATTCTGTTTCTCCTTTCTTTCAGTGGTATTTTTAATACTGGACTCAAAGTATTCCCAGACCTCAACAAAATCTATTCATTTGATGTGAATTTTTTGCTGTAAGTATCTGTCCTCATGGCTGGTTAGAATATTGCCATCCTCAGACCACATGAAAATGCATAAGGAAGGTTTCTGATTTTGAGAAAAGTATTTAAGTCTGACAAAGTGATTTTCCTCAAGCAATATTTCAATGATCATTAGCACCAAATCTGGAAAATATCAGGTCACCTATGTTTGACCTGAATTAGAGACATGGACACACAGCACATTCATGATACACAACTTCTACAGGCCCTTTGCTTTTATTTTGTTCTTGGTTTCGCAATGGCCGGGCAATACCTGAATTAATATGAAGTCAGAATAGTGTGACACATGGGACCTGAGCTGGCATACATCCTGCTAACAACAAATCATCCTATCAAAATTCTTCTAGCAAATTTGTATATATGCACAAATGGAGCACAGAAAAGGAATGAAGTTATTTCTGGCACATGGTTAATTGTTAGGACTTCTCAGCCCATGGACTTTATGTGTGGGCCTTATTAGGCCATACTTAATCCACAAGCTGAAAAAAAGAAAACTTCGCACAATATTTTCATTTCCAGACTATACTATTATTTAGGAAAAATCACAGAAAAAGGCAGTTAAAGACTTTACTCTGCCCTTTGTTTCTACCAGCTTTTTCCTCTCTCCTTTCTCCAGCTGAGTAATAGTAAATCTCTTTAGTTTTTCTTTCTCCCTTTTGTTACAACAGAATTTTGGCCTGAACATACATAGTTTTATTGAGACTGCAGAGTAGAAGTAAAAAAAAAGTATTTAAAAAATGATAAGTGAAACACTCCTTTGGACAAGAGGTGAGAACAATCATTAAGTAATTTCACTTACTAGTGAAAGAGATGTACAAGATGCACTTCTGTAAAGTGAAATGCCTCCGTTGTGAATAATGTACTATCTGATATCTGAATTTAGCAGGATTTCAGCTCTAAAGCCACAAGGGCTGTTCAGTTGACACTGCAGCTAATGCTTACTCACTCTGCTCATTCTGTGGCTCCTGAGACCAGGGACCTGTCTGTGCCATTAGCCACTATTATCACACAGGCTGGCACACCTCACCAGAATACAAAACCCATTTACCTCATGAGTTGTTGTCCTGGATGCTGGAATATATTCAGTTCTTCATCCTACATGTATCTTCTGGCCTTAGATATAACTAANATGTTAATACTAAAGTACATTAAATTAATTTATTTAAATAATTATGTTTTAAACTTCTATTTATTATCAAGGCAGAGAACAATTAATAACAAAGCTATTCTCCAGACGCTCTGTTGGGCAGATGTTTGATTGTGGTATTTTCTCTCCTTTTTCAGTGAAATTGCAGATAATCCTTATATGACTTCAGTGCCTGCAAATGCTTTCCATGGGCTTTGTAATGAATCTCTGACTCTGTAAGTTCTTCCAGTTTAAGTCACAAGGCAATTACCTCTCTGGTAACGCATATGGCAAAATGTTTAAAAATAAAATTATTCCTGTCCTACTCTCTAACAGTTTGCAACAGAGAAACACCACAGACAGACAGTATCTATATTCAAGTTTGCATAAATTCTGTACTTTGACAGAATTTGAATCAGTCCTGCTCCTTTCTTAAAACTGGCTTGACTAAAGCCACTTCTATGACCCTAGTGCCAGTGAATGGTTACATTTGAAAAAAAATCAAAGGAGGAAGTCCGCAAAGTTCTCCCCCTGTAAAGCTACAGCAGGGTTATAACTGTGTCTAACTTTTTTTGCAACCTGAGTGGTACATACCATGGAAACTAATGGATGGCAAACATCAGAAGAGTCATATTTCAAAGAAAATTGTTAAATAAAGTTCATAAATCTTAAATATGTTAAATAAATACAAAATACGTTACATAAAGTTATGCAAGTCAGTCAACGTGAGCCACAAGAAAGGGCTGCTGATGAGAGTGAAATTACTGCAATGAGTTATGACCTGAACTGGGAGGAAGAGCATTAGAATGTGAACAGATGAATTCTAAAGAAATTTAAAAAAAATTATTTTGCTCTAAGGAAGTAAAAGAATGGATTCTAAAAATTTAAGGCGCGCCTCATAGTAAAAGCAGACCTTTTTTGCTAGTTGTTAGTTCTTTTATCTGTCCTTAATCAGTCCTAGCAGGATTTTCTCTTGCTTTTATTTAAGTGTGGGAAAATTATAGCAAAGTGGTTTAGTCTATCATTGCTGTAAAAAAAGGTAGAAGATGGACACCTGCCACATGGCATCCCTGATTCAGGTGAACTCAAGAACCCTTCTGGGCATTTGTTTGACCTTGCACAGTAACCACTGCTTCCTCAAGAGATTAAAATTAACCCACCCATAAATGTGCTGTTGCAAAGAAAAATGATGCATAAAATGTAAGGTATTCATGTATTGAAGCAGCCTAAAATACACTGATGTAATTGCTTTTTTGCTTGCAGTAAACTCTACAATAATGGTTTTACCAGTATTCAAGGCCATGCTTTTAATGGGACAAATCTGGATGCTATGTAAGTAGCAGGTAATTCTTTCAGAAGAAAAAGGCCCAAAGTTCTCTGCTTATTTGAGGCTCTGAAATACGTATTTTATTTTAATTACTTTTAGGGAGCAAAGAGAGGATGTTAATTTCAGCCAGCAATAACAATATCATTGCTTAATGTCTTTTGCAGTGTGTTTTCATTTAGTATGTATATTTATAGCTCAGAAATAAAGTCATGGCAAGTAATCCATTGTGAGTTTTGTTCTGGTTTGAAGCTACAGTAAAACTTCATTTGATCAGTAACTTTTCTAAGACAATTTGGAAGACAATTATGCTTTTTTTTACAAGACTGTTTGTATTAGTAAGCGTAGCACTGATAATGGTAGCAGCTCTTTCCCAAATATCTCTTACCTGCAAAAAAGTGAGTGGTGTAAGGTGCTGGGAGCAATTCAGAGGAACCAGCCACTTACACTGGAAATGAGATATACATCTCAAAAGCATGAATTGACCATTTCATATTTCCCTGCAACTTCTTACTGTATTTTCTGAAAAAGTAACATTTAGTGAGTGAATATCCTTTTTACACCACACCCTAAGTCATCTGCCTCAGCCACCTCAATCATTAAGAGAGAGTAAATCTCAATTCTAGAGACTCTATTCACTTTGGCAGAGTTTACTCTTGTCCTAGAGAGGCTTGACCAAAGAGTCTGTCACCCTCATGGGTAAAGAGATTTCTTCATCGTGGGCTGTTAAATTAACCAGAGAGACATGAGGATAGGTATGATTGTTTTTGGTACTTTATTTTAAATTCTATAAGAATTCCATAAGAGCATCCTTCACATGGTCCTAATAATCCCAATCTATTTTAGCTTAGCAGCTAGCTAGACCTCTCAAAGTCTGAAAGGTTTGAGTTAAACCAAAGATCTGGAATTGATCTGATTTTATTCACAGCAGTTCAGTTTTTGAACTTTGAACTTTCACATGAAAAGGAAGTTTTCTATGATGACATAGTGTTTGTACTAATGTACACAAAAATTGCAAGATGCATAATATGGCTAAATAAAGCCAGTGTCTTGACTGAATTCCTCTAAGCTGCATGCAGCAATACACAGAAACTTTCCAAGCCTTAGCCAATATATGAACTGTGTTGGCTCTTCCATTTCTTACATTTTGACAGAACACAGGTAGGATACTATTTTGTAGCAATTATTCTTTACGCTTCTCTCATGGTATGCAGCTGCTATTGCATCTGTCCTCTTTGGAATTCCTCTTATTATTAAAGAATCAATTGAAAATGTAGTTTTAGAAGATCTGGAGTCCTAAAAATCTGCTTTATTGAACTGGGAAGTAAAGAAGCAGACAGCACATACTAGCCTCTGCAGATACTGTTTGCTTATTTTTAGGAAAAAAAATTGTAATTAGTATTCTTTAAAGATATATCAGTATTTTTTAAGGCCAAGAGTAAAGTGCTTTACAGAGAGATCTGGACAGACTTGAGAGCTGAGCAATCACCATCTATATTAAATTTAACAAGAACAGTTGCTGGATTCTCCATCTGGCATGGTGTAATCCTGGTTATATATACGAAGTGGAAGGCTGGAGAGCAGCCCCACAGAAGTAGATCTGGGGGTTGTGGCTGATGGCAAGTTGAACATGAGCCAGCAGTGCCCTGGCAGCCAGGAGGGCCAGCCCTGTCCTGGGGGGCATCAGGCACAGCATGGCCAGCTGGGCAAGGGAGGGGATTGTCCTGCTCTGCTCTGAGCTGGGGCAGCATCACCTTGAGTCCCGGGGGCAGTTTTGGATGCCACAATACGAGCAGGATATCAAACCCGAAGTGTGTCCAAAGGAGAGCAGTCAAGATGGTGAAAGGCCTTGAGGGCAATAGTTATTAGTAGTGGCTGTGGTAACATGGCTTGCTCAGCCTGGAGAAGGGGAGCATGAGGGGGAAATCTCGTGGCAGCTTCCTCAGGGGGGATAGTGGAGGGGCAGGTGCTGATCTCTCTGGTGACCAGTGATAGGACTCAAGAGAACAGGATCAACCTGCTTCAGGGGAAGTTCAATTGGACATTAGGTGGAGGTTCTTCACCAAGAGGGTGGTCAGTCATTGGAACAGGCTCCCCATGGGAGTGGTCACAGCACCAAGACTGTCAAGAGTTCTATTTGCATCTGAATGATGGTCATAGTCACAATTTCGTTTCTCGTCATCCTTGCAGGAGGGAGTTGGACCCCATGATGCTTATGGGTTCCTTCCAACCTTATATGTTCTATGATTTATGATCCTAAGTGAATTTTACCAGAGACTGGCTATGATGTGTTAGTCAATCAAATTTAAAAAGAAAAAAAAAAAACAACCAACAACCAACAGAATAACTAAAACTAGACTTATGTTCATGGGTTTATCTACCAGCAGTAAAAATGGTTTATTACAACAAACACTTTTCTCCAAATTAAATCATATGACATTTTCTTGGAACAGAGCACTACTCTAGATGTGCAAGGCGAACTAGGGAGCTGAACATGAGTGCTAAAGCCTTTATCTGCTTGATAAACTACACTGAAATTTCTAAACTAATTTTCTGAAGTAGTTTGGTTACCATATGACAGGATAAAGTATAATTTTGCTAAGTGCAACCTTAGAGATTTGTTGTTTCTAGCAGCAGCATTAAGTTAATATAAGAAGCAAATATTTTGTTTTCTCAATTCTGACATTTCTAATTTGAACTCATGTTTATCTACCACTGTATAGTGAAGGAAGTACCTGTTTTTCTCTGGGTCTGATCCAAGAACATTTGAATTTAACAAAAATAGGAGCAAGAATAAACTAATAGAAAACGGGTAAGGGAAATTTGAATGTGTTTTGAATGATTATCTCAAGGACAAAAATAAGTAACAAAGCAAAAGAATCAAAAACAATAATAAATTTTTGGCAAATTATCCAAAGACTTCATGTTCCATCCATAAATCAGAAGACATTTTGGGAATCTCAGAGGCTATCTTCTACTATGCATTATGCTTTTCTACCACTCTTGCAGTATTAAAATGCCTATGTAATTAAAGGGAGCCAAAATAATTAATGCAGGCATTGGTGAAAAACCATGGATAAAGGGTTTCCATTATCATACTGAATAGAGGCACTAACTAGTTGATCTTGTCATCCAACAAGGAACACTGTTTAACTGCAAACCACAGTATTGCTGTGTAAGTTTTATAAGGGCAGGGCAAGGAAGTAAGGAACCAGGAATGAAGGGCTGAATGACACTTTTACTGAAAAGCAGTCATCTGAAACTTGAATCCCTCATTTTAACCCATCATTAAAGTCCATAAACTGCATTACTCCTGCAAAGTAGTGCTGCTGCATCAATGTTTATTTCTGTAAGGTAACTGGTGAGGAAAGAAGAGTTTTTAGAAGATATTTAAAGATATTTAAAGATATTTTATTTCAGTGAATAGAAAAATATATTTGTGATGAGCTTTTACAGAGCTATCTAAATTACTGAAGTGGAACATGTACGATCTCAAAATTTAATCACAAAAATAAACTCCAAAAGAATATATATACTTTAGTATACACTTTCAGGGTTCACTTACAATGCTTGGCACAGCTCAGAGTTAAGATAAACAATTGTGTGGAAAAAGCATATGATGAATCCTTAGTACTACTCACTTACCAATGCATCTTTTTTGCCTGTTCTCTAACATTCATTTCATAATCCAGCTGGATACATACGTTTTACATAGCACTTGAAATGTCCTGTTAGTGTTTCATGCCCTCAGAAGGTCCTGCTCAGCATCCCGCAGTCATAGTGTTTTCTGGTGCAGTTGAGCCTTAATGCAATATTCTTCCCACTTACCCTGGACCCTGAATCCATAGAGAGTGTTAGACACAAGTATAGGTGGTTTGCTGCTCTGACTGGATTGAAAAACATGAAAAGGGGGGCCTTTATTTACTTACAGCACTACAAAAACATCAGCATCTCCTACTCCAGATTCCACACGTACTGCTACAGATTTCCTGCAGTTTGCACTGTGGTATTCATGTGTATCTGATTGCCATCCACCAGCTCTCCAAAATTACAGTTATTCTAGTGTCCCCACTGAGGCTAGATATTACACATCAACTGTGTGATTTCTAAAACTACTAAGATTTGTTTAGACATGTTGATATCACTGCTGTGGTTTTCTCTTCTGCAGGGGATTTAAATGACATTCTGTATCATTTAGCTATCAGTAACAACAGGATTAATGGCGCTTTCAGAAGGAACTGACTCTACATAAGCTTTGTCAAATAAGTATTTACCAAAGCCTTATTCTTTCAATTTAAAAGCAGTACCTATCAAAATAAAACAGCTTAAACAACTGAAACCAATTAGCATCAGGAAATTGTACATTCTGATGGGCCTGACTCATTGATGTGAAAATTGGCAGCTAACACCACAGCCCCTCCTTAGTAACACATGGTTCTGTACTTCCCAAAGTCTCTAGCTGTTTCTATTGGTAACTCTGAAGATTTTTATCAGGCATATTAGCTATTATATTTCAGGTTTATTAGTCACTATGGTACTCAAACATCAGGGGAAAATATTTCAAAATTGGACAAGCAATTAACTGGTTGTATAATAGTGTCTAGTTACTAAAGCAGACAGGTTTTATTAAGTTAAGCATGTTTTTGTGTCCTTCACTACTACAACTTAGATGTTGAAAACTTGGATAAATTCGTAACTGTTGCCCTGGTTTTAATTTTTGTATTCATTTTGCAGACAAAATCATAAGGAAATCTGCACACTAAAGGAAATGCTCACAACTATAGTGTGTTATTTACAGAATATGAAAATCAGTTCTCAGAAAATACAAACACCAGGTGATGCTAGAATGCCGTCAATTTGTAAAGAATGAAAGCTTATTTCAAATAAAAGCTGTGAAGGTGATGTAAACTATTTTCCTCTGTAAGAAAAAAGGCTTAAGGCATGAGTAATGTCCAATGAATAACATTCCAGAAGCATTATTTGGCTCCCTAAGACTTTCTGTTGTGTAACCCAGATGAAGTCCATTTACTTCTCATTTCTCACTACGGTGATCAACACAAGCTTATATCTAATGAATGTTATGAAAAATTTCCCAATGACTTCAACCAGGACAGGATTAGAATATTTACTTTATTTTTTCCACACCATGGCTTGCCAGCTCGGCACTGGAGGGGATTGTACTGCTCTGCTCTGTTGTGGCCTCACTGTGAGCAGTTTTGGTCACAATATAAGAAAGATATTAAACTTACTAGAGAGTGTCCAAAGGAGGGCTGGATGGTGAAGGGCCTAGAGAGGATGTATGAGGAGCAGCTGAGGTCACTTGGNAAAGAGAAAAGACACTGATTTCTTCTCTGTGGTACCCAGTGACAGGACCTGAGGGAGCGGCCTGATGTTGTGTCATAGAGGTTTAGGTTGGATATTAGAAAAAGATTCTTCTCACCCAGAGAGTGACTGGACACTGAACAGGCTCCCCAGGGAAGTGGTCACAGCACCAGACTGACAGAGTTCCAGAAGTGTTTAGACAACACTCAGGCACAAGATATGACTCTGAGGGGTTGTTCTTTGCAGGGCCAGAAGTTGGATTTTGGTGATCCTTGTGGCTCCCTTCCAACTCAGAAATGTTCTGTGACTCTTCACAGACACCCTCTGACATCTGTTGTGACCACCTTTCTATTGCACTTTTTATCTTACTAGCTACATCACAAGCTAGCTTGTAAATGTTTATAATGGCATACCAAACAACCTACTCTTTCCTCGCTCTTCTTATAAAAAAACTTTGATCTTAACTTTTGGCCTGTATATAGAAACCTCCACCTGACTATGGAGATTTTAAAGCATTTAAAAATTTTATAGAACTCACAACATGGAGGAAATTGTCTTCTTGTTTGTTCATTATGTATTCCATCATCCCCACACCCCATTCTAGTGAAAGAAAACAAAACTATTTCACCTCATCCTCATGCATATGTACTTGAAGATAGTGTGTATGCATACGGCCTTATGTGTATGACAGTGAAAGAAAAAATTTGGAACAAAGATAATAAATAAATTAGCAAAATAAAGCATTTGTTGAGGAACTTAATTGCTTTTCAAAATGGAAAACCTGTATTTTGTTTCTTGAGTACACAGAAAATGAAGTAACTGATTGTGCTTCAGTATGTGGTTGGGAAAGGATGGCCTTTATACATACTGCTTTTGTACATCTGTGCAGGCAAGTAATCTCAAGATCTTCGGTAACCTATGGATAACTACTTCCAAATAACTGTATTTTGTTTGTTTCTTCAGATATCTGCACAAGAACAAATACCTCAAAATTATCAATGATGATGCATTTCTGGGAGCGCACAGTGGGCCAACTCTATTGTAAGTAGGTGAAAGTGAAGTAGAGAAAGCTTTAAAAAAATAATACTGTTTTAGTTTACAATTTATTTACAACCATTAGCATCAGAAAAATGGTTGAGCATCAGGGACAGGAAAGACATATTTACAAAATTACTACCAGCAACAAAACCTGTGCTTTAGGGAACTGATTTACGAAATGCTTGTATCCTACATGACACATACTGTTCCTACCAATTCCTATGGAAGATTCTGTACTAGAACCTGTCTTATGCCTATACAATTGTAATACAAAAGAAGGACTCTTGTACCACACATGCAAAGAAAATAGAGAGGAAAAAATAATTTTAGACAGAAAAATAGTTACTTCTGATGCTCTTCTTTTTTCTCATGTTATTTGGCTTCCAGTCTGATTTTATAATCCTAAGAACTTTTCACCAAAATTAGGAATCATAATACAGAAGGAAAATAAAACTTTAAAGAAGTTAAGAACTTCCAGAAGAATCACATTCCCTGACTCAGATTGTCTAGTATGTAATGTAGTGCCCATGACTGATCACAAGGAGAACTGAAATACTGACAGGGGAATTTCTTCCTCCACTGCAAAACTGGATGATGCCAGCAGTGCTCAGTCCATGTAAGAATGAGTTTTACTTTCTGCTCTTCAAGAAAACAGCTTATACATGGCAGAATAACTGTGTTTTTCTTGGAAGGAATCCTAGCAGCTACCTGCAGTAACAAAAGGTGCAGAAGTCATTATTTTTCTTCCAAAATCTTTTCAACTCCAGAAAATCAGTCTGGTTCCAGCAGGTGAAAACATGCAGATGTATAGATTTTTGACTCTTGCTTATTGTAGGCATTTAAAGTGTCAGTGTTGTTGTGCTGGACAGGTGAACAAGTAACAACATGCTGCAAATGGCTGTGGGTGGCTAATTGTATGCTGCAAGAGCCAGGTAAGCTTCCTGAGCAAAGGCTAGCTTGGAGATGTGTCAGCTACACAAAACCTCTTGGTTTAGGTGCTAGAGATGCTTTCCTAGGATGTGGGTATCTAACTGTACAGAAGTTCCTTTTTACCTTGTTTTCAAGTTGGATTATCTCAAATGACTTAATTTTTTTTCTAGTCTTCCATAACTATTGTGCTATCCCAGCTACCATTGCTTCTTGATCTCAGGACATGTTTTATATTTGCAGTCTAAACAGCCAGCTATCCATCTCCTTTTAGAATGACATACCTTCATGGCTAGTAAGAGCCCTAGCAGTACTTATAAGTAAAGAGAGATGTGGTACTTTCTATAGTGTCATTACAGACAGAGGTATTGCTTCTCAAGGCAGAAGGCCAGAAATGGCACGTAAGCACAGTAAATCAACAGTGGATTTATAAAGACAGAGTATTTCACATCATGATACTTTGATACGCAAGTCCCAAGATAAAGCTCCTAGGATGGTGTCACAGTTTAACACTGGCCTGGTACCTCAGCTCCACACAGCTGCATATTTGCCCCTGCACCCAATGGGATGAGGGAGAGAACTGGAAGGGTAAAAAACAGAAAAATCATGGGTTGAGATAATGTCAGCTTAAAAACTAAAAAAAGGGTGTTGAAAAAAGAAATCAGAGGGGAAGAAAACAAACCAAACCCAAGAACAACAAGTGATGTAACAAAAACAATTCCTCACTACCAGCCTATTGATTCCTGGCCAGTTCCCTGGCAATGGCAGTCCTGGCAAAAGTCCACCCAATCTCTACTGCTGAGCATGATTTTTTAAGGCCTAGAATATCTCTTGGTCAGCTGGGGTCAGCTGTCCTGGCTATCCTCTCCCTAATTCTTGTGCACCCTTAACCTCCTTTCTGGTCAGATGGTGTGGAAAACAAAAAAGTAAGTACTGCCCAGGGACAGGTAAAACATCCCTGTATTATCAACACTATTTTCACACCCAAATAAAAAACTTAGTCCCATACTTGCTACTGTGAAGAAATTTAACTCTATGCCAAACAGAACCAGTACAGAAATAATAATTCAAGTTGTTAGCTTTTAGTTTTATTTTAATGTAATTTTAATAGCAGCTTAGGGGATTGTGTTACCCACAGACAACCAGGAATTATTATGCACGTTTGATGTAGAAAAGGTTTGCCATGAAATGAGCAACAATTTAAAGTGGAATCCTTCCACCTGGACAGATCTCTTAGCTGACCTTCAGGAACTAGAATTATTTTAACAGGAACAGAAGAGTTTCTGAAACTCCCACATATGCCTTACCTTAAGAGGGCTGAAGTCAAAAAATGAAAACTGAGTGAAAAATTGTGGCTACTGTCATGTCAATGGCCATTAGCACCTCCCACAGGAGATGAAAATGTCCTTGCAATTGGTGCCTTAGTATACACACCCATATACCATCATGACCAATGATATTTACAGCGAGATCACAGATTTATTAACTCATATAACAGTCTGAAAAGTCTGACCAATACAGCCCTCCCATATTCCCTTGGGCAATGTAAACAAATTAGCTTGTTATAAGGAACACTTTATTAAGTCATTTTTGGTTCAGGCACCTTGGTGTTAGCCGAACATTCGATCTTCATCAAAATAAAGTTTTGCTTCCAAACTGTTTCATCTTGAAAACTAACTCTGTAGAAAATGATTTTGAGAATATTGCTTCTTTTCTGGGACAATGAATGACATTGCTTATAATGGCAGCAGTATGCACAAAAAAAAAAAAATCAAAAAAGGAACATTGATGGAGCTCTAAAGAGAAATTCTGTCTTGCCTCCCTATCAAGCTGGCAGAACTTATTGTCTGGAGTTACCTATACTCACTCTTCAAGTGAGGTAAGAATTTGTGGTAGTTGGAACACACACCCCACAGATGGTGCTTTTGTCTGATCAGGATTTCAGCAGCAACAGCAACTTAAAGGCTGAAATACAAACCCTGGATCCACCCTAATGGGATAATGTTCCATTTTGGCTTTAAAGAAACCCAATGAGAAAGATTTAACTACAAAGTATTGTGCCCCACTACATGTTGTGTGAGTTTGGCCATGCTCTCAGACCACGTAATTAAACATACTTTAATATTTAAAAGCTAGGTAATTTTAATTTTTTTTTTCAAATTTGCAGTTTACAACAGCAGAGGAAGCAGGGATTGTGATCACTGAATAGAGGAAACAGAGGTCAGCAGTTCTGGTTCCTTTGTTACTGTTGCATGCTGAGATGTATGTGGATGTACAGAGAGGTCACAGATTGCTCCCTTTAGAAAACTATTTTAAGAGTATGATGACAGTACATTGCTCTTCACCTCAAAATGAAACCCTGGCAAGGATTCAGCAACTTGGTGGACCTGATTTACTAAATGCAACAAGGGCTGCTGCCTAGAGCAAAAGTTCAAGAGAGTACAACAAAAATACAATCAGGCTCATTATTCAATTAGCTTTTACAAAGCACACAGTTCAAACTGAAAACGTTACAGTCACATGAGATAGATGTGAGTAGTTAATTATCTGTAGAATGCAAATTGTTCTTTAAAGCATCATTTCCCAGTCTAGGAAGGTTCCTCCCACGGGACACAAGTCTTTGAGCAAGAGGAGCACTCTGTATTTTGCTAATCAACAATGCTAATTTTTAGACTTAAAAAATCTTTTAGTAGAGCTAAAATAGTATCTGTAGTTAAAGCCCATCATTATATATTTTATGCTTTATCTATTCCAGTATTCAGAAATTTGTATATAATTAGGCAAAAATTCTCAATTGTACTATGATGCATTCAATCTCCTTTCCTTAATTACCTATCTTCTAAATTATTGCTATTACTGGATTTCATACTACAATTGCATGCTTCCAGCAATGAAAAGGATTATTGACAAAAGCTATTATCACTTAGATCTAGTTCCGAAATACTGACTTCATAAAACCAACAAAGAATTAGACTGAAATTTAATAACCCAGGAAAAAAGAAAAAAAATCTGAGCAACTGAGTATCTGCTCAACACTGCTATAATATACAGCTAGTTCAAAAAAACATCATCTCTGAATTCATAAGTATGTTTTATTCCCACATTTATCTGAACCTCTCCAATGTCTCTTTAACATTCAATATAATGTGTAAATTTCAACTGCCATAAGCAACAGCCTAGAAACATCACATAAGATTTATAAGAGAATATGTGAGGACAAAATAAACCTGCTACCAAGCCAAAATGTTGAGAGTGGTTGAGAGCACTCTGGTTGCTGTTCCGCCTCACAGTGTAGAGCACTACGCAATCACTTCAGTACCTGAGTGGGCTCTAGACCATGACTACTTAAAAGCTGATGTCTGGTCTGGCTCTGGGCTAGCTGTGAATGTTGCTAGCCTCTTCCATAATCCTGAGCATTTGACAGCTTCCACAAGAGTGTGTCTGCCTGGTTTCTGTTGCAGCCTTGTGGGCATTTGTCAAAGGCCTTGTAGAAATCCCAGGAGACTTTGAGCAGATCAGAAGCACAACACTCAGAGAAGTCTGCAAGGCAGGACTTATTTTTACAAAAGCCCCTTACATGCTGACTTTCCCCAGGTATATCAATCACAGAGAAATGAACAGCCTTGATTCATTGAATTTGAATGGTATCTTCTGATACCATGGTGATATGAAATCCCCACCTCCTTAGGATTTGTTTTTTTGTTGTAGAATCCTGTGAAACTCCTGAAGAACTGTAACAACCTGAAAAAAAATCTGATCTAATCATCTCTTTCTTTCTTAGGGACATCTCCAGAACAGCTGTTGCCAAACTTCCAGCCAAAGGATTGGAAAGCCTAAAAGAACTAATGGCTAAAAATACATGGACGTTAAAGAAATTACCAGCTGTAAAGGCGTTTCTTCAGCTAATGCGAGCTGACCTATCATATCCAAGTCACTGCTGTGCCTTCAAGAGCTGGAAAAAAAAAAGTGGGTGAGTTTCACTAATTGGCATTTATTTTTTAAATATATTAGTAAAGACAATGTTTTATTAGTAATATAAAAATACATCTATTGGCACTTTTGTAACCATTTTTTCTAGATATAGACAATGTTCTTTGAAGCAGATTAGAAATGCAAACTGGTAGAAGAATTTTTTGTAGGACCTTTTGCAACAGCTCCTCTTCTTGTTGAGCCCAGAATTAAAGGGAAAGAAAAAAGAAAAGGGTGATATGCTACAGCAAGGCCTGGAAAAAAATGGTTGGAGAGGTTATAGCCTCAAGTCTCATGTTTTCTAATTGAAAAGCTGTTGACTACTGAAAAATTTTTGACTGCAAATACAGCTTCATCACACCATGAGGTAAAGGATTTCAAATTGCTGCACTGCTAGTTAGCTGTGATGGAGCTACTGAACAGTAACTAGACTGATGGAAGTTCTGGGAGAAATTGAATAATGAGCAACAGTGAAAAAGGAAGTAATACTGTATGTATTATCCAAGCTGTAAACTGTAAATAAATGTCTTCTTACCTACTAAGAATGTAGAGCTCAAAAAAGAAGATGGATTATGGTTGCCAAAGAAGTAAAATTACTACTGAGGTTGAAATTAAAAATACAATTTAAAAAAAAAAAAAAGCCCAGAAATGCTATGAGACATTATATGGTCTGTTAACAAAAATATATCCAATCACAGTTTTATAGCTACATATTCATTCAGGATGATTTGCCTTTGAAGCATTCCCTTTGTTCACATGCTGTGCACCAGTCAGACTGTAAATGCCAGCAATGATTTCCCCCTCTACTTTTTCAGGATCCTGGAGTACTTGATGTGCAACCAGAGCAGCCACAGCTTTCATAAGAGATCAGTCAAGACTCTCAGAGACTCATTTTACAAAGATTATGCAGAAGAATACACAGACCAGACCAATGCTGTGTATGACACGAACACCAAGTTCACAAGCTTTCATGAAAACCCCCATTATTACATTTTTTTGGAAGAGCATGGAGAAGGAAATCTTGGCTTTGGTAAAGAGCTTAAGAACCCTCAAATAGAAGATGTCCAGACCTTTGACAGCCATTATGACTATCTTGTCTGTGGAGGCAATGAAGATGTAATATGCACGCCAGAGCCTGATGACTTTAATCCCTGTGAGGATATAATGGGATATCAGTTTCTGAGGATTGTGGTGTGGTTTGTGAACCTGCTTGCCATCCTAGGTAACATTTTTGTCCTTTTCATCCTTCTCACCAGTCATTATAAACTGACTGTACCTCGCTTTTTGATGTGTAACTTGGCCTTTGCTGACTTCTGCATGGGGTTATACCTCCTTCTGATCGCTTCAGTGGATCTCTACACCAGGTCAGAGTACTATAATCATGCCATAGAGTGGCAGACTGGGCCTGGCTGCAACACAGCTGGGTTTTTCACGGTCTTTGCCAGCGAACTTTCAGTGTACACCCTGACCGTGATCACCCTGGAGCGCTGGTATGCCATCACCTTTGCCATGCGGCCTGACCGCAAGATTCGGCTCCGGCACGCCGTGCTCATCATGCTGGGAGGGTGGCTCTCCTGCATCCTGCTAGCCCTTTTGCCACTGGTTGGTGTCAGCAGCTACAGCAAAGTCAGCATCTGTTTGCCTATGGACACTGAAACACCAGTGGCTGAAGCCTATATTGTCTTTGTTTTAATATGTAACATTATTGCTTTTGTCATCATTTGCGCCTGCTACATAAAAATCTACATCACTGTGCGAAACCCCCAGTACAAGTCAGGGGACAAAGACACCAAAATTGCCAAGCGGATGGCTGTGTTGATTTTCACGGACTTTCTGTGCATGGCTCCCATCTCTTTTCATGCTTTATCTGCCATTATGAACAAACCACTGATAACTGTCTCCAATTCCAAAATTTTACTGGTACTTTTCTACCCACTCAATTCTTGTGCCAACCCCTTTCTTTACGCTATTTTCACCAAAGCTTTCCGTAGAGACGTGTTTATCCTGCTAAGCAAATTTGGTGTATGTGAGCATCAGGCTCAAGTATACAGAGGTCAGACAGTCTCAGCCAAAAACAGCAGTGGGTCTTATGGACAGAGAATCAGCAGAGGGATAGGTCAGATTCTTACAAGCATTCAAGAGCCAGTCAATGATTACCTTCCTGCTGTGACAATGCAGAACCAAAATCTCATGGAAGAATGCAAGCAAACTGAGCTATAGCATCTCAAAGCATCACAGCCTAAACCTGGTAAAGAGGTGATTTGTACAGTGAATCAAGTGAGAAGATAATATTCTCCATATCCTTTTCCCCTAGATTATGCTTTGCTATAGCTGAAAGTACCTCTGGCGTGGCCTTCTCTTAGACGAAACACTTACTTGAACCTCTTATCAGTGCAGGGCAAAACACATGGTCCCAATGATAATTCTAGAAGTAGATGTGAATGCTCTACCTAAATAGGAAAATATATATATATAGATATATATAAACCGAGCAAATATAAAATATTCCCTCATCTTAAAAAAAAGAAGAAGCAGGAGATGAACAATAAGACTTGGGGGTACTTATATGACTGAAGAAAAAAATGGACAAAGTTTGTAAAAAAAATTAAAGGTTGGAGCTCTCAAGCGCCTACAACCCTACAAGGTTGGGTTTTTCTAATAACAAGTTTTTAAAACTTCCACCAGGCCTAAAATGGAAGAGATTTCTTCTTATTCTGTCATCCTGACCTAAAACAAATCTAGTCTTTTGTTTGTTCTTGGTTTAGTTTGGTGAGGTGCAAAAACAAGCTGCTTCTTCATACTGCCTTTATAGTGGTAAAAGCCAAATTATCACTGATTTTGCAGCTGCTCATAAGATAACAGGTAAGAAACATTAGGGCATTTGTGTCCCTTCCTATAATTCTCTCACTTTTTGATAAACCTATTTAGAAGCTGGTTTATTTGAATTTGGTTTGAAGACCAGGCTACTCAGTCAAGTAAATGATGGTTGTTTGGGTTTTTTTGGATGACTGATCCAGTTGTTACCATATTTCAGTGCTGTTTTATCTGAGTGTGTTTACTGCTCTGAACACCCTGCAATTCCTGCTTTCTTGCCACTTCTGCTGTCCCTACTTACCTCTCTCTTACAGGGTAGAACTTCCCTTTTAGCACCTTCTATGCTGAGCTGCCTCAAATCTCGATTTAGACCAAGGGAGTGAATCACACCTTTAGGCTACCTCATGCCACACAATTTACCATGTTGAAGGCTGACTTCTAGCTCCTCCAACATATTTTAAGAACATCTCTGTATCTTGTAGTGAGATCTGTTACCTGACCTCTGTAATGTTTGCAGCACAACTACAGGAATCACAAAGTTATCTTCTGGCTGACCACAGCCTGGCTGTAGCTGGACATATGCTCTCCACAGCGTGCTTAAGGAAATCCAAGCTCAGACAAAAGGAACAAGCCCCAATCTGAAGCATTAAAGCATCCTTCCTCCATACCTGCTGCTAAATGGGGCCAGACCAAGGCCAAGCTTGGCTGTGCTCAGCTCATTCATACACCACAAACAAACGAATGGAGGCCTGGCTCTCTACACCTCCTGCAGACATCAGGACTCAGGGTAGGAGCTGCTCTGCACCACCGGTATTGTTAACACTTGAGTGGCCTGAGTGCCTGGCTTTGCTGGCAGGATCACACCTGTTCCAAGCCAGCTCCACCGACTGGCTCTGCAGAACTGCTGCCAAGGTTACCATGGATCATTTCACTCATCTATTTGAGAGTCGGCATAAGAACAGAAAATATTGCGTGAATATTTGCCCTTCAGGTAGGTATTTTTAAATTAGTTTTGTAATATCTATGCTGGTTTTCATGGAATTATAGTCTTTGAGGAGCTATAATTAAATTGATCAGACAATAGTCAGAACTTACCGAATGAGTGCTAGTAGTACCCAAAAAATCATAATGGTAGAGCCCTTTGAACTGCTGGCTACTACAGTTGGAAACTGAGTGATTGCAAATGCCATGTACATACTCTATTTAATCTGTATTTTCCAAATATTTAAAACTCAATTCAATTCTGTATTTCTGATTATAAATGAAGGCTGCTTCAGTGAGGGGAAGCAAGGGCCTAGATTCATTAATTCCATGAGATGGTCTTATACAAAATAAATAATCTATCATTAATGCCATTAAAAAAATCTATAATATTGCAGTATAGACTAATTTAGCTGCTTATTTTGGGAGAGAGGCATGTTTCCATTTTAGGTTGATTCTCAGCAAACTCTGAAAGCAAAACTGCTGAAACCCATGCAAATAATAATTTATGACCTCTTCTTCTGTAATCTGGAGTTGCCCAGTGTTGCATCAGAAGCAAAGACAGCTCCTTAAGTGTGCAGATCAGCAAAATTCCTTACTCTTGAAACAGCTGCATTTGTAATGCTCTGGCCACGTCTGAGAATCACGTACAAATGTGGGACTTTTGAGATGCAACACCCCCCTGCCAGGTTGTGCCACCCTTTTGATACTGGATTAAAGGGAGAAGAAGTTTCTTGAGTGCCTTTATTTAGTATCTCAGCAGCAGCAAAGAGAATCAAGTTCTAATGGACATTTCTCCTACAGACTTCAGAGACACCATTTACCAGTGGAAAAGAAAATCCAAGATCAAATCATATTATTTTTCAGAGAGAGAGGAAAGACGAAATCAAAATTTGTTAGAAGTGCTTTTAAAAGTAACATGGAACTTAAACCAGAGTATTTCTTTCACAGAAACTAGTAGGACTTTGGAAAGATGTGGTATATTGGACTGGTGCAGGTCACTTGTAATTATTGCAGCTGTTGCAAATATATTTACACATTATTGAACTTTTCTGTCTCTCATTATTCCATGTACATCATGCATGTTAAAAGAATTCTGAGATACTGCCTTCATCAAAAAAGTTTGATATTTCCAGTTTGTCCCTTCTTGTGTTCAACTTGGTAAAAAATATTTTAGCTCTTGGAAAGGTCCAAGCAAAAAGAATTCAAGTAACTTATTTGCCAGACCTTTTCTTGTAAATATCTGTATCCTATAGATATTCTCTTCTATTATTGCTCTGATCAATTCCCTGAGCCATTTTTGGGTTTGCACACACCTTTATGTAATACTGCTATTTTAAATCTGTCTCAGCAAGTTGTATTATTTCTGGCATTTATTATGTATGTTCTCTAGAATACTTCAGAAATAATGCAAAGCATGGGAATAAAATGTTTTATTTGAAATCGGAAGAGACTCAGCAAGTTCTTTTTGGAAATTTTAAAATATTTTTCCTATAAAAGAAGTTAGTACTACTTCTTTTGCATTCAACTTCATTGTTCTCCTTGGCTGACCTATCCCACGACACACTGTCTGATGCAGGTTTGGGGGTTTTAGCTTCATCACTGTGAGAGGGATGTCCTAAATGGCCATCTCAGACAGTGCAGAAAAGAATCTTGCAGAAAGGAAAAGCACTAGTACTGCTGACCTCAGGGGTTCCACAACCATCATTCCTTACATCCAAGATAATCCAAAAGAAAAAAAAGCTGTAAAGTTGAGATGGGGCCTTAGTTATGAACACTTGGAACTCTCTCTGCGCAATTTAATGGCTTTAGGTGACCTTTGGTAGTCTCCTCCCTCTCCAACAGAAATGTGAGTTTTTTATAGAGCAAGTACTGGTTCTAGATGACATCATCTGCAACAGATCAGCTACAGTCAAAGTAAACCACACCCTGCCTATTGATAATTGGCTTCTGAAACTAGCACAAAGATAAATTTCACATCACTACCATTGCATTTTGGTTTATTAACATAAATGCTTTCTTGTGGGATTAAATAAAGTATTAATGCTCAAAGTACAGGAAAACCTATACCAGAAAGAAAAGCTTGGTTTGAGTAGAAGCCCTATGTTTATGTATCAATATGAACCAAACCCTCCCTCCCAGGCTGTTTGGGCAGGCTGATGAGTAATGGCAGCATAATCTGTATTGTTTTTCTAACAGATGCCAGGCATCTACACTCTAAAACCTCTCAGTAACCAAATGTTTTCTGGGTTGTTAAAATTGGACTGTGAGGCACAAAATTAGTTGGATATTATGCCTCTCCCTTAGGCACTCTCATCCTCTGTAGGGATTCTGGAAACATATGACATTATACTGCACTTACATGTAGGCTTTGTGGACTAAGGCACGAGACGTTGAAGGGCCCTCATCGTGCCCTGGAACAGAAGATGGTTAAGAGGTCTTAGTGATGCACACCGGGAGATTCTGACAGCACTGTCAACCCAGAATTCACACTGGTCAATAACACATCTCCATAAAGCTGGAAAACTTTTCATCTGTTTAGTCACTTCCATCTGACCGGACTTATTTCTGTGTGACTGGAAATCATAATGTGAAAGTGAACAAATGAAGGCTCTATGAGGTCAATACACAGAGTATTTCATCAGATTCCATCACCTCTAACTTTCTATTCCCATTCCACACCTGTACACCCCGTGCCCCCATGAACATTGGTATGAATTTCCACAGTATCCCAAATGTCTAGGTTCTCAGACAAGATACCAATCCTGTGAAGTTTTGTAACTGCCTGGCCTTACTTTCCACCCTGAATGAATAGGGTAACCGTTGCAAAACGGGTTAAAGTCTCATCAACTTTAGCACCAGACCTGGACCTCACTGGGGCCATCCTGAACTTAATCCTTTCAAGAGTTTAACTTCCATGGGATTAATATAATCAACTTGACTCTTACCCCACCTTTTTGGGAGGACTTCTCTGTGCTGTCCTGGTTATATGCAATGCCAGGGCTTGTGCTTGTGGCCATCTCAAGTCACATCCTCACTGCTGCACCTATGCAGTTCCACTGAAGCTTGTGAAGCTCTGATAACTTCAAGGAGAAGGAACTCATTCATTTTGGTTCTCAGCTATTCAATGTGCAGCTGTGATGAGCTCAGCTATTCAATATGCAGCTGTGATAAGGAGTATCCTTTGGGTTATTTTTCTTCTCTCTTAAGGAAAGAAATCTGTTGTGAACATCAACTTCATTAACAACCTGTATCTAAGAGGCCACTAAAAAGTCATTAGAAAGTGACTCAGACTATTGGATTACTCACTTATATACCATGATACTTCTTAAAAGACCTACTCTGCTGCCAGGAACAGCCTCTGTTTGAAACACTGAGACTGGTAAGTGGCTGGATGGCCAAGCCCATGCTGGATGTCTTACAGCTTCAGCTGAAATGACAGTGGCTTTTCTTTGAGAAGAAAAACTACAGTACTCATGTCTTTTATGAAGTCAAAGCTGCAACAAATTAAACCTGAACAGTAACATGAGTTTTAACAAAAACCTTCTCACTGCAGGCTGAGGTGTTACCTGAATGTCTGCTTTCCCCATGGCTTCCTGCTGATATACGCAGGATAGCACCGAAATACCACGCAGCACCAAAGCTGTATTTGTGCCGGTTACAGTCTGACTGCAGTAAGAATTCCTTAAGTTATATGTGGATTACTGCTGCTGCCTAGAGGGAGCTGTGGAAATAACTGTGGAATTAATTCTTTTTTAGCCAGCTAAGATTTCTGACTAAAGCCTGCAACCATCACTATAAAGCAGCAAGAACAGTATTTAATTAAAAAGCAGTTAGGAGAGCGTCTGACACATGCACATGTACTTTCCCCATAAAAAGTACAGAAGGGAAAAAAAAAAGAGTTTTCAATTCATTCATACACTTCTCCTTTGACATGAAAGTATGCTTACCATCTCCCCTTGATTTTTGTTTTTTAAGGGCTGGCTGCATTATTTTATCTTTTCCTCTGCGCTGTTTCCTCTTTCGTTTCTCTTTACATCTCCTTCCTCTGCTATTGCAAAATGCCACACTCTATTTTAAGAATTACTATATGTTTTCCACCTACCTGGTGGCTACCTGGCAACACATAAACCTCTGAGAGAAATAACAAAACTGTTTAAGGACATGAAAATCATTTAGGGCAGAAAATGAAAGCTAAAAGACACTGTGAACAAAGATTAACAGCAATTTGATATGATAAATTCAAGAAATGTTCTACTTCCTCTCTGCCCCCTCCCAAAACCAACTTAAGCGATACATGCAAACACATCTGTGATATGAATATACTTCACCTCTAGCTATCTGATTTTTAACACTAGTATCATCACCACACTTATCAAGCCCTTTGTCAACTCTTTAAACATATAGGGAATTTCACTAGATGCCGCTTTAATGTTTCAAGACTAGAAACTACTTATTAAAATCAGACAGACAAATTCAGCCCACAAAAACCAGGACGTCAGAAATATTATTCCCAGCACTAATGCTTTTTCTTCATTAAAACCATGAACAAGGTGAGCTTAGGAGGAAAGGGCTTCCATCCTGCAACAATTTGAATTTTTTGAAACAAAAGGCAATCTGTGCCAAAAACAAAACCTACAAACAATATTCCNATTACCTGTTGGAACCAGACAGCCCACCTGGAGGCAGCCAGATGTTCCTCCAAGGGGAAAGGTCTGTATGAAATACTCAGACGCTGGTACAGCAGGCCACCCGAGGACCCCTATCAGCAGGGGGCTCACAGCAGCATTCCTAGGAGAAATGGGAAAAATTCAGGCAGCCAAGAGCCTTAGCAGAAAGGACTGACTGCCTTCCTTATTTTGCTGGTCAAAATGGTTTTCCTCATCACAAGCAAGGAAGGGCTACTCTTTACCTTGACATTAAATCCAGCAGCTCCAGTACTTGTAAAGCAGGATCTGGACACTCCTGGGATTCCAGCTGCTCCAGACATTTAGAGGGATTTTTCCACAACGCTGTTGTCCTTCAATTGGTTCCTCTAGCAAAGGAAAGACATTTCTACCTTGACAGAATCACACATCCACATGTAACGTTTTTTCCTGTTATGAGATTATTTATTATTTTTACAATTTAATGACAGTCCTTGTTTTGGATTTGCTACTGAAATATACTTATCCAAATTAAACACCATTTATTCAATTTCAATAAACTTTTACTTACCAAACTGAATTTAAAAGGAAAACAAAAACTAGATGTATTTTTAAAATAGTTATCATTTAAAAGCATATTAAAATAGCAGTTCATTAATATCCATCTTCAGAGAGCAGTTTTTGACCTATGGAAGTTAATGGGCAATTCAGTATCATTTGTAATGTAAAGTACTATTTGCATTTATTCTCTCTCCACATCATCTATTTCAGATAACCCTCTTTCAGGTCACACAAGGGTATACACATTTATACTGTGTAAAACGGTGTCATTACATAGGCACTTTGTACAAAAATAACTGGGAAAGTCTTCATTCTAAAGAAAAAAATGGTCCTAAATCAATTTTTCTGAATGTTATATATCCACACTGAAGGTCAAACGGGGTTCAACTGCAGTTCATCTGAGTGTACTA
>VZUA01008195.1:3246-14914 GCA_013401035.1 Horornis vulcanius
AAAGGACCCAAAAACCCCCTTGGATTACCAAATCTGGCAAGGTGGGGGAAAAAGCCCACCTGTTTATGCCAAGGAATATGTATAAAGGATACAACTTGGATGGCAACAGCAATAGCAGACTAAATTGAAAAAGGTCATGCAAAGAATTGCATGAAACCTCATGGAATGTCAAACTTTTTTTTTTAATGTGATTTTTATCTGAATTTTTATTTTGTTTGTCTACAAAAGGAAGACCTGTGGCCTGAGGAATGGGTATAATATCTGTGTCGTGAAGCTCCTCAGGAGGCAGACGCAGAGAATTGCAGGAAAGCACATGAACTACAGCAGGATGCCTGGGCAACCACTGATGCTACAGAACTGATACTCTGCAAAGTGAAGAGAAAGCACATGGAAAAATCTCACTATCCATAAGGTGAGGTACAAAACTGCTGGGAAAGAGGAAGCGCAGACTTTTGCACTCTCAGGAACCAGAAATCTGTGGGAGGGCAGTGCAGCCCTTTAATTACTGGTAAGACTACACTATTCTAAAGTAGTCCTTCATAATGATGGATTTACTAGGCACACTTCACAAAAAAAAATAACTACACAAACTTTGAGAGAAGGGGAAAAACCAGCACATGGCAAAACCCCAAACAACAAACCCACCATACACCTCTAATCTCAAAGATATTCTCAGATTGCTTTGTAGTAATCTGTCACACTAAAATCACATCAGTGCCCCTAATAAGGAAGAGTTTTAAAGTACAAAATTAGAATCCCTATCTTAAAACTCCAATTAATTTCTGTAATATTTCAGTATTAAATTGCAAGTGTCCTTTTGTACCCCACAATCCCCTAATTCGGATGATTCATGGCACAGAACTCAACATCAGCAGTTCACTTCACCTGAATAAGATCGAAAGTGCTGGAAATTTCTAAGCCAATAACAAATAGTGATTGCTTCTTAATCAGTGCCACAATATTTGATGCCTGCACTAAATAATGCAAGGCTTTATGGAGAACTGTCAAGTAAAGCTGTGGAATCCAGCTGAATTCACAGCAAGCTTCATTCATATATGTGAACTTATATACAATGAATATATTTATATACGGAGAACATGAAGTGCTCAATGTATACCACATTATCAATGTTGTCAATTAAATTTTCATCCATATGGAGTCTGTTTGTATTGATGCTCATGCTGGAAAATTAACAAGTGAGTTCCCAATTACTCCATTGAGCTGAACTGAAGCTACCCAACAGAAGCAAAGATCTATCATTCTGTCTTTATACACTCCATGCCCAGAGCCAAACCAAGAAACTCCCCTGTTCTCTCAGTCTGCTATTGTCTCTGAAAAGCCATCAGAGAGGACCACCATGTAGCTAGCAGCTGTTTCTTAGACATCTTCAAATGAAAGATTTTTCCTTTTTTAAGGTATAGGGATGATAAACACAACTAGAAATATTCTGGAGAGTCCAAGCACGGTGGGAGGGAGCAGAAGACATGGCTGTGCTGAGCGATGCATCCAGCTGCTGAGCCTGCAGGTGCATCTGGAGTAGATGGACAGGATGAAAAATTAGAGATGTTCCTGGGCTGGATACATTTGAGTAATGAGGGAAGTTTGTAAAAATAAATCAGAGAAAAACATGCTTGGATAAGATCAGTCTAGAGCAAAATAAGACAAAAATGGGCATCGACTCACAGTTGAGATCTCAGTGATGTGAACAGGAAGCAGAAATAAGAGACCCAAAACGAGGGAAAGCAAACTATGGATAAAAACTGGCATTGGCTCTAGTGTGAAAAATTATTAATCACTAGAAAAAGTGGCAATAAGAATGGCAAGTGTGAAAGAAAACAGTCCAACTTTAAAACAGTAGGACAAACATTAATAAGGGAATTGATAACTACCATGTAATTTTCCAGTTTGCCCAAAAAATCTACATCTGATTGGGAATAATTCACACCACAGTTAGGAGAGCCTGAGAAATAAGCATGAACATTACAAACCACAACAGAATAAAATTCACTATCTTTCCCAGAGATTGCGATTTATAAAGGCTCCAGATACTGAGAAGAGTGGGGTGGTAAGGAGAAGCATTTCACAGTTACAAAACAGATACTTTCCTAAACTCAGACATATCCAACTTTCCATCCCTTCAGCAACCAAATGCAAGCATGAATGCTGTAGGTCTTGAGCAGGGCAATGTGGAAGATAAAAATAGCTCTGCCTACAACAAATACTTGTCTCTACAGGCTCGTAGCATGGCAATTGGGAAGCATGAGGCGCACTTTCCACTTCCTAATACAACTTCACCTCACATGCTCACCCACTTGCAGATTAAAACTAGCTATCTTTCAGCTGTGCAGCTAGTGAGGGGATTAAAGGAACACATAAAATCCTTGCAAAGATACTTGTCAGTTTAGGATTCTCCAGATACAGCTCATCCCCCAAAAAAGCCACAGTGCACAACACATGGCAATATGAAAAACAGAGCAGAAGAGGGGAAAAAATTGCAAAATGCCCATAACTAAACTAATGTATATTGTGAATATGCAAATATGTTCTATTTCATATCAACTCTAAAGCAGCATACAGGAGGAGAGCACTAGAGAATTGCGCCACAGAAGGTTTAGTGGAGATACAGGTGTTTGAAATAAAAAAGAATAGCTCTCTAAATGTTATATTGGAAGAAGAAGCAAGAGCAGACACCAAAGAAGGAGTTTTTTTTCCATGATCTTGCCAATGTGCATGACCATATACATTCTCTACTGCTACTGTAGAGAATGCCAAAATTCCTTTTTTTTGGATCTTGATGAAATGCTGTCACAACAGCAGTCCAGTGAGATAAAAGGGCACTCAAAACTGCAGTCACACTTTAAGCTCACTAACCATTCTGTTATTCTCTGATAGCTTCCATTTTATTAGAGAAATGTTTCCACGTGGAAATGACTTATGTGTGTGAGGAGAAGCCTCTCTCCTGGAGAAGATTATAGCAATATATCAAAGAAAACACCAAAGAAAGCATCTGGTTGGCCAAAAGAACAGAGTCTGTCCTAATTTCACCTTTATTTTTTTTCCTGTTTCTTTTTAATGGTAGAGAGATACATACAAAAGAAAGGAGTAAAAAAACTGCAGCGAGAAACAGCAGCGAGGAGCACTGCAAGGAAAGGTTAATTACAGCACAAGAAAAGGTGCAAGGAATGTGAAGAATGCCAGCAAGTAAATAAATCAATAATCTACAGTCAACATCTACATTCCTGAACTACCTTGAAAGCAAGGATATCTGCCCTTAACATTCCTGACAACAGCAGAGATTTTCAAGGAAGCCCTCCTCTGCTGCATGCTCAATTTCTGCCAGTACCCTTCTGTCAATTGATTACAAGGGAAACTTTCCAAAAGGAGCTTGTATTACCTCTTACAACAGTTTGTTAATACAAGCTTGTGAATGAATACTTTGGGACAGCCCAGAAAAATTAACAAGCCAAAGTTAATGCTGTGATCATTGCACTTAGTTGAAAAAAAAACCCTCAAGGTCATTGCTGAACAATTGCAGAAATGATGCACTGTATTTCCCCCTCAACTCTGCTCTCTAAAGCACATTGGAGCCTAGCAGCTCATATGGAATAACAGCACAGATCAATAAAGCCAGAGACTAATCTGGTTTTATAGATGCATTTCTTCACAATGGTATCAACATACTAAAAAATCAGAGTTTTACAGAGGAAATGGAAGCTGAGTGAGAGAGTCAAGTGGATCTAAAAGCCAAGACTTAACAAGTTGGAAGCAAACAAACAAAAAACCACTGATTAAAAAAAACCAAACCCAAGCATATAAACCAAACAAACCAAAAAATCCCCAAAACCCCCAAGCAAGCCCAAACCTTGAAAACAAAACCCTAATTCCCCAATACAAGTATACAAGTAAGATCTAAGATATGCCCTCACAGAAGTGGACCTGCAGAGCCCAGCTGTGGAGGACCTTACTGACACCAACCCCTTATACATTTTGTGGAAGGTTACTTCAGACTGGCTCTAGACTTGTCCCACAGACTGAGCTTCCAGTAGGGGTTGAGGTAAATAACCTGGTTTAGTTTCATCCATAGGAGAATCTAGATCAAGCTGGGGTGCAACCCAAAACATCATAAATTGGAAACAGCAGAAATACAATTCAGAAGTGTAATCCTGAGTCAATGTTAACAGATTTACCCAAAGTTTCAATACAACTCTAACACTAATATAAAAACTCTTGGAAGCCCAGTCTCAAACAAACAATAAAAAAGAAAGGGAAAGGATGATTCCAGGAGCACTGCATCTTAGAAGACCACTTTTGTCCATAGAACACAGCAGTTATTCTCCAAAAATTGCTTTATGACACAGAATGTAATGTACAAACGCCACAACAAATCATCATAGAGAATAACTAGTAAATTGGATGTGCAGAATGCTTTTGCAACACTTGCTTTTGCAAATGAAGCTGATACAATACGATTAGGTAGCTGGGGGCATCTTTTCATATGACTGAAGAAATTTCTTAATGAAGTGTAGCAATTAAAATAAAGCTTATTTTCAATGCCATTTTACTTCCAAAAGGGGGGAAGGACTCCACCCTCAACTGTCCTCAATAGGTTTTATGGTCATTTTAAAATAATAGATGCAACTACACTAAAAAAAAAAAAAAAAAAAAAANAGTGTACCTGTATGTTGTTCTTCAATCCAAGCTTGCAGATACATGAAGAGGAGTAGACCTGCTACTCCAAATAGCAGTACAGACACGAAGACTTGTCTTAGGTTCATGACCCTACGAGGGGGCTTCTCTTCAGCTTTCAGAAGGACTCATTGCTCACTTTTCTGGAGTCCTCAGCATGCTTGCATCTTCTTCGGTATCTTCCCCAGAGACACCAACCTGGAATAACAAGAGAGGGAGGTTGTTCTCATGTTACATTTTTATTCTTCACCAGAGACTGTGTTAACAGCATACTGTATACAAGCTGGAACTCTCACAAGCTATTGTTTTCAATGATTATATTTCTGCTCACAGTCTCGATGTTCTTTCTACCCCCAGATGAGTCTCTCAAAGTGGCTGAAAAGACCATTCCACTTCCAGAAGACCAAACATCACCTGCTGTCATAACAGAGGGAGGTAATGACCCCAAAGAGGTCACTGGGTGTCACACCAATGCCCCACTCTGCCCACCAGCCATCACAGCTACAGGGAAGCTGCAACAAGCAGCTGGAGCCTCCCAGGTGGCTGGGTCACACTCCGAGAGACTGCCAGCCCCCTGTGATGGGCATTCCAACACCTCTGCTTCTGGACTGTATAAACATGTGTCCCTAAGGATGGGTCACCCCACAATATGACCACTCCACTGGCAGAGCCTCGGCATCTGGTCATCCTGTGCTTCAAGGAGTCATACAATGAGGTTCACCCTCAAATGTGAATCCAAGTTGAGTTTTGCAGGATTAAGAAAAGTCAGCATAAGATAGTATCAGTAACAGAACAGAAAATTAATTAATGGCTCATCTTTTTATTCAGCTGTGTTTTCTAATATGGAGAGGGACTTGTCAGGAACTCAATTCTTGCCACTAAGTTTAATGGAAATGAGCTCAACTGTAAAAACTTATCAAAAAGATTACTTTATTGAACAGCAGTGGGCCCAGAGGAAGTAATTTACCTGATACCCTGCATCTGCCACAAAGGGGCCATAAAATTCATTTTATAACATCAGAACATGAAGACTGTGGATCACAAGAGGACAACTCCTTAATCTGAATGAGAATGAGCTCACTTTGAAAGTGCATTTTAGAAGCTGAAGAGCAGTAGTTGAAACTGGCCTGCACAGCAAAAGAAAATGCCTTAAAATTCAATATAATGGAGACCATTGTCAGTGCCTATGACAGAAGTGTCTGATGAACTACCACAAAGAATGCTTGGAAAAGCTTGAGCTTTTAAAGGAATACAGCCTACTGGAAGATATTTGAAAGATAAATCTGTTAAATACACAGAAAAGAAAATGCAGGCACCTAACAGTTATTCTGAATCCTACAAGTACTCTATGTTCCACAAGTTTGTATTTTTTAATAACTCAATACTGTTACATCTATAATTGCTGAGTTTCTAAAAATACAGTACACATAAAGCTTAGCATGAACTCCCATTAAAACAGCTGTTGAATGAACAAAGTAACTATGTTAGAAAGATGCAAAAGATTTCAAGAACAACAAAACTGTTCAGGATTTTTCAGATGTTTTTCCAATTCTGTGCCATTAAACTATACACTTAAGCACAAACTTGCCTGCAGAAAATGTAAGCCACGGTTTAAATATTAATCATTTTATGTGTAATTGTTCTGTAGAAGACAGATAGCTAGACATTAACATTTACAGAATGTAAATGTTCTGTCTGAAGTCTTTTTTGTAAGGGTCATGAAGCAACTCGTACAAACCAGGCTCATGAAATGATGGTGATAGGGGCTTTATTCTTAACCTTGTTCTTTCTGCTTTGATTCTACAGAGAGAGAATTTCCTATATGTTATATACAAGTACCTGTTTGCAGCTATTGTGATGATGCACAGGATTGGAAGGGAAATTGGGCAAAAACAAAGTGCTTGGGGAATGCTGTGAAATGCTTTTTGTATAGGTGTGGGTAGAGGAGCCTCCTTTCACCCAGCTCTTCATAGCTGTTATCACTTGCACCTTTTTTTCCTACAGTGCTCTCAGCACTCTCAGACATGCAGTGCTCCTTATCTATGCTACAAGGTTACTTGGAGCTTTGCAGCTAACTTCAGTGCTGCAGCAAAGGCACTGTTTGCAAATCTTCAGAAGTTACCCTGCTGATGAGACAGAAGCTTCCTAGCACAAGCAATGCTTCAAGAACCACCAGTCATAGAATTGACGAATACAAACCTCTTCTGTTTTCCTGCAAACAAAAGCTGTGTTGTTCATATAACAGGACATTGACAGGATCTGGTTTAGGAGGAAAAAAAAAACAACCCAGCAAATAAATAAGATATGAGGGTCTGAATATATCTTTGAAATAAATTACTCAAATTAGAGGTACTAGAAAGTAGGAATCAGTTTCTTGCTGTTTGGGATTCACAAGTTTCTCTCATAATAAAAAGGTGAGGAATCCAGACACACACAGTGATAGTGCATGCTTCCAAATAAGCCCACTTTTGTGATGTTGTTACTTTCTTCCATCTCTGACTACACAAAGCTCCCATATATTCAGTCCCTCTTCCCGAAAAACAGAGTCCTTGAGTGGGCAAGGAAAGCTTTCTCACACCACAGGGATGATTCTGAAAACAAAGTATCTCACACAACATCGCCATGAATATTTCTGACACTTTCAGGCTGGCACTGCTGCTCTCTCCAGCCACTTGCTCTCATCCTCCCTGTCTGCCCAGTTACTGCCACCACCATGAGGGCTTTCTGACCAAGTTTAACCAAATTACAGCCCATGAAGAATTTACCCAAGGAACAGTGCCAATGTTTTTCCTTTAGCAGTAGCTGTTATCACATACATCCATGACAGCACAGGATATAGAGCTGACCTTGCCCAAACACCATCAGGGTTGCATACAGCACCATCTACAAGCCCTCAAAGGTGATGATGAAAATGCACAGTAAAGTAAGGAGCACATTTTAGCAATTTAATCTGTTAATAAGAAAACAGATGTTTTTTCTACTAGGTTAGTTTTGGTTTTGAGTGGAAAGAAGTCTGTAAAAGGAAACAACAGTTCAAGGTGTTTTTTAATTTTTTTTTGTTTTGAACTACCAAACACACCCTAAGGCAGATTTACTCCACCATCACTACAATCACTATAATTATCTTTGTATCAAGAGTTTACATGCTGCTTGCAATTAGTTTAAATCATTTAAATTTAATTTATATGAAACTGTGTTCTTCATTTATGTGTTGGCTAAGTTTTAAGATTTGTTTTAAATAAGAGTAACATTACTTCAAATTAAGACTACTGATTTTTAGTTCAGGTTACAATCTAAATGCATCAAACCCAACAATTCTGCTACCTTATAAGATTTTAAAGACTTTTCAGCTTGAATGAGTAGTTTAATTTATTTAACACAGTGATTTGTAACCCACATATGAAAAAATTATAGTGACATTTAAAAAAGTCTGTGTCTGTGCATCTTCTAGTAGAACTTGAAAAATGGCTGCACAACACTGACAAATTTGCTCCTTTTGTATTAAAAAGCAGTGGCCATGGATTACTCTCTCAGGCATCCTGGGCAAGAGGAAATACCTGCAAATATTCTTTAATCAAGATAAATGCTTTCTCATGGCTGTGAAAAACCAAGAAGCAATTACTTTTAACACCAGTATTTTCAAAAGAGATCAGCCATATCCAGACAGAGGTTCAGCATCTCTGCTTAAGCTGCAAATCTTTTTTTTCTTTTGCTTCCAGTCCTGGGTGACATGGCTCCCCTGAGTGATACCTTGACCATCCTGCTGGATGGTTCTTGCTATGAGGGAACTAATGTAGCCTGAGAAACTGCTCTGTGCCTTCCACCTATGCTGAACTAGATTCCTGATTTTGCCCAGTGTTATCCCCTTCTCTTTGGGATGTATGCACCCCAATGTCCCACCTGTTTCTACTCAAGCCACACACCCCAAAATTTCAAGTTCTTTTGGGTGCTGGAGAGACACTATTACAAATCCCTACCCATCGTGGAGAAGCAGCAGATCTGGCAGTCAATAGTGCTATGTGCCTTAGATGACAAACACAGCAAAAATTTAGAAATTTTACAGGTCTACAGTAATTCACTTCTGAGTCCAAATTGTTTAACATTTGTCAAATATTAAGAGTTTCAAGAATCCTCATTCTTGAAAAAAAGCCTTGCATTTTCCCTATAGTTTTTTTGTATTCAAATAGGTACATTCTTGCACAGGGCCAACACAAGCAATTGAAATAACACAGCCACCCAAAAATGGGAAAGAGTGTAACTCCTGCTTTTGGCATGATTCCTCCTTTCAGTACATCATCTAACTTTTTCTTCCTAGCAAGCAAATATAACTGCAGCTGAGGAGAGGCACCTGAGCACTCGGGTACCATTCCTGGCTCCTTCCTATTCTAGACCACACAAAACCAATAGCATCTGGTCAGTATGTTTGGCTAACTTTAGATTCCCTTGCCACCATAACCCTGGCCGTAACCTTGTTTCAAAATCAAGGACATAAAACTGCAAAACATTAGGTTGCCTCCAACTACTTAGAAACATTTCTTTTTAATTACAGCTTTTTTTCCTTCACCTGGAAATAAGGACTATCAAGATGCAGGGCTAACCAGCAGAATACAGATGAAAAAACCCAGAAAATCTTTATAATGGTCAAAGCATTCATATTACTGTGGGACACTAAAAATTCCCACCCACTCAGTATCTCCTTAGACACAACTGAATTAATGAAAAAACAAGAAAAGGAACACAGAAAGCTACTGCAACTGCAGAGTTTTGGTTTTTTCTGGGTTTTTTTTTTTTTCTTCATTTTCTTCCCTCCTTCCTTACTTCAAGAAGCACTGCATTTTCTGATACCTCAAATGGAGTTATCATGGCAAGAAAATTTTGCAGTGAGGAATGTTCTGCTGGACACTGGCCCAGACTACGTTCAGCTCAGCCAGTAGAAGAAGGCATGGATATCTTCTCACTTCAATGCTCCCCCTCCTCCTTCACTTCTCATCTGCTAGCTCATGTCCTACTTCACATGCAGGTGATCCTCCAGGATCACCTTTCCACTGTCCACATCTCAACTTTCTGGCTTCACAAGGACTAGTGCAAGCAGAGCTCCAGCTCTTAACAATGCTTGCACAGTTCCTTATATAAGGCAGTATTACTTTTCATTCTGGTTTATTACAAAGGTTGCTAGAAATAAACATACAGTGTTTGCCATTTTCTATCTCTAGCAAGTTACGCTGAGTGTTATGGCTGGGTGAAGGTCAAAGGCCTTATAGAAATTTGAGTTAAGTGAGTAAGCAGATCAAGACTGTCAAACAGTGGTGCTGAGAAAGTTTGTAAAAATTAAAAAAACTGAACCAACCAACCTACCAACAACCCCTCACCAAACACCCCCTAGAAAAAGAAAAACCCAACAGAAACAAACAACAAAACCTGAACCAAACCAAAATTCCCATAATGGAGCTTTTGCTGTCCATAGGAATTCACTAGGGGTATACAGACAGCATACAGGCCCACTGTTACATCAGTCCTGCTGACACCTCAGCAACTTCTTCACCTGAAGAGCTGCTTATAAGAAGGCTGTGTAGAAGCATAATTAAAGACACCATCTGGCCTGCACAACTTTTATTACTGGCAATAACAGAAGATTACTACCTACCAACACTGCAAATCAAGTTAAGAGAATTCTGTTAGAGTTCCATAAGACACAAATAATGAAATATTTTTTTTATGAAACGTACAGGGATTTCTCTTCAAAGGAGAGACCTGTTTTTACCAAAGTGAGCATTCTTCACTCACCCACCGCCAATTATGAAACAATAAAGCCCCTTTAAAAAATAGAGCTTAAAATTTTGAAATTTTAACAGCAGTCAGGAAATTCCAAACATCAACATCACCAGAGTAACTTCCCACCCAGTCAGCTTGTACATATTTAACATTTTTCAACTTCACTCTCCCTTGTTACATAGCAGACCACAATGTTGTTATAGCAATTACATTTTGTTTTAAATGCACTTTATAGCGTACAACATATTATACAAAATTAATAACAAGGCAAACAAAATATGGTTTGAATTTCATTTCACCGTTTTAATCTATTAACATCACTAGTTCCTCATTATCCCTTTGATATATTTCCAAAGAAAAGAAATCCACTTAATGAAACAATGGGCGTAAGCAAGACTCATTGCTTCTGAGAACATGCACACCACTTACCTGGTCCTGCTCCTCAGCCATAAATCCTACTAAACTTCAGACCATGTTGGTTTAATGCACACAGCAACTTGCCTCAGACACTTGTAGGATTATGTAAAGCTGCAGTTTTAGACAAACAAAAGTTATGCTTATGTTAAGAACAGATAAATGCCAAGTTGTCCCATCCATGTGTATGCAGGTTGACACATCAGCATCATGGAAAGTTTTGATTACTCACAGAGAACAGAGAAGGCACTGAAAGCATCAGGTCTGGAACTTCACCAGTTCATCAGGATATTCAATTTCAAGGGTTTCATCCTACAGATGCTGGAGATCTCACTTCAAAAAGGAAAAATCATTATTATTCTTAGCTACATTTCCCAGTAAGGACTGAGAGACCTCAGCAGAAAAAGGCAACTTTGGCATGCTTAGCCCTTACCTGTCTGAAGCACTCCTGGGAGTCGGCGAGCAGTCCCATGGAAGTCGCCTGGATTTTGGGAAGTTAAACAAAAACCCTGCTCACAAGGTAGCAACTTGATGGCTCTCAGTCTTCTAACAGGATTATAGGTGGGATCTCTTCCCAGTCTCAGGATAAGGAACACTGGTAAAAGGACTGTGTCAAAGCCAGCTCTTCCCTTTTTGAACAGTTGAAATGACACGGTCTTGTTTACGGACTGCAGTGAACCGAGGTGCTACCAGCACGCCAACAAGGCTCGCAGCCTGCCTCAGTCATTCACTCTACTGCTAGAAAACGCACAGGCAAAACACCAGCCCATTTTTTTTTTTATTTTTTTTTTATTTT
>VZUA01008195.1:16756-28820 GCA_013401035.1 Horornis vulcanius
CCTGGCGCTGCAGCCCTGGCCAGGGACACGCCGGGGCCCGGGGCTGACCCTCGTCCCCCAGGGGCCGGTCCTCGCTGAACGTACCGGGACGGCCGTGCCGCCGCCTCCGGCTCCGCCGCTGGAAGTCGCGGCGCCGCGGGGCGGGGCGGTGCCGGCAGGGAGCGGCTGCGGCCGGGGCCGCGGAGGAGATCCCGCCGCAAGCTCGCCCACCCTCCCGCTAGTCCCAGGTGGGTGCCCGGCGGCAGCCCCTCACCTGCCCGCCGCTCCCGGGAGGCGCTTCCGCAGCGGCGCCTACTCACAAACTTTCCTCGTCAAACTTTGGGGCCGGCCGGGAGGGCTGGGGAGGGGCCCCGGCAGCATGGGGCACCCCCGGCCCCGGCGGGCGGGTCCCCGCCGCGCAGGTGAGTGCCCCCGGCCACCCCCGTGTGCGCCCGCACCGCCCGTGGCCGCCCGGAGATGAAGAGCTTTGCAAAAAGGTTCTGTTTGCTGTAACATATCCAGGGTTAGCTCTCCCTGTGCTAGCGAATAAATATGTCTAAGCTGCCAGGTAGAGGCAACTCATAGCTTTAATTAGCTACTAAAACAGGTAGCGTAGAAACTTTATTGTCGTCTATGGGAAACGGGATGACAGAGAAAAATGTTTAATTAGTGCTTATTGGAGCTTCACGTGTGCCTTGCAAACATTATCTGCTAATTGTGACAATAGACCAATCATGTAGATAAATGACATTATCTCTCTTTGACGAGAATATCGCTTTGCTTACATTTCTTCAGGGAAGCCCTTGAAGAAATAGCTCTGGCCCTTGCTGAGGTGGGGCAAGCACAGAGGAGTTTTGACTTTCCAAAGCTGCGCTCAAACGACTTCTGACTCTCTCCTTTAGGCATTTCGCTGTACTCCTGTGTTCCTAGAGCTATCCCAGCAGACAGATACTTCTAAAATGCCCCCTGATTCACCACCCCATTGCTCACTTATGGCATTGAGGCCTCTCCTGGAGTAACAGTAATGTAAGCACTCATGTTTTTGCAACATGTTTTACTCCAGCAGGTCTCAAGCCATCTCGCACACTGTTGAGACAGCACACAGGGATCTCTTCCCCAGCCAGCTCAACACCGCCTTCGGCAGGAAGCTGAACAACGCCCACCAGCTGGAATCGAGTGTTTCAGAGCAGAGGGTAGAGAGCTGGGTGCTGCTCAGATTTCCAAGGGGGGATAACTAGGAAGAGTGTAATTACCCTGTCCAAAGCTTAGCTGTTTGTTGAAAAGTGCTCCAGGATCTGTAACAGCCGTAGGCAGCCAAGATCTGTGTGCAGGAGTGTTCCCTTGGATTTTCAATCCACGTGCCAAACTGTCCTGCTCCTGCTTGGTTTGGGTTGTGTGAATACATATAACCTCACTGTGGTGCTATAAATTTTCTCTGGTTTATCTCGCTTAAGGGTCTCCCTAGTCACAGTCCATTATAGCAGCTAGCAGCTCAGAGAAATCCTAGGGAGGAAAGATGTTTCCATTAGAGCCAACCATGGATCCATTTTAAAGTTCTAGTGAGTAAAGACTATCCCTCACACCTGTAGCTTCTCTGGCCACCTAGTAGAAATAAAAGGGGAGGAAGGAGAATATGGCAGTTTTTTGCTGTTTCAGGGGAGTTGAGCATATTTCCCCTTTTAAAGAACCTGGCTGGGATGCAATCCTATGTTAACCATACACCTTAAAAAAAAAAAAAAAAAAAATAAAGCTACCTCATATTTAAGTTACAGATCTATTAGTCCCTGATGGCCAGTGAGATTCTAGAGAAAAACAACATGCCAACTGAATTTTAGTTTCCTGATGTAATACACTCAGAAGATTGTAATGAAAGTCACTGAAGCCTCTTGTAAGGATATACAGATTAGCCTTCTGGGTGTTGTAGATTTAATTTCACTCAGTAAGTACATGCAGCAAACATATTTCTTCAGATTGATCTACTCAGGCTGTATCCATCAACTAATTAAATGTATATATAACACTGAATAGATCAGATGTCTTTATTTTTATTTTTCTTCAGTTAACAGAATAAATTAATTGTTTTGGGATAAAGCCAAGTCTTGTTTTATAACTTAGTAAAAAAAACAACCAAACAAAAAAACTCCACATCGCAAAGAACTCCAGACTAGTACACTTAGTTTTGATAATACTTGTTCCACACAGATTCTCCTGGTGCAGAGGATGTAATCCAGCTACTGATAAAAGAATCTTTACCAGATTAAAGATTAAAAATTCAACATGCAGGTGAAATTAGACGCTGGATTAGGAAGCTCATCGGCTACGTAATTGTAATCAGCACCTTCTGAAGCCTGAAATGTAGCAAAAAAGAAACAAATTACAAAAGAGTGGCGGCAGTCTGTCTGTGTCAGCAGGGCTGGTGTGGAGCCAGCGCCTACATCAGAAACTCTATTCTTGGCAGGTTTCTGCATGTTTCCCATGAATTCTGGTAGACAAGTAGCTCAAGAGTTAAAGAAGCAGCATCATCCTCTGAGAGCAGTGAGACAACAGCCAGGTGGTGATGCCTTCTTGAAGGAACAGGTCAGTGCACTTAGAGAAGAAAGGTAAGAGGTTGTGAATCGAAACTGCAACCTGCCAAAAGTTAGAGGTCAGTTTGCAGGAATAAAACCACCTTTACTCTGCCAAGACCAATTTAGGCTCTTTACACACATTTCCTGTGTAGATTTTCAGGAAGAGCCATGGAGGAAAGTGTGGTGTGGAGGGTAGGTAGGTAGGTCACAGTAACCCACACTCAAGAGCTGCTTCTCCATGGGCTGTGCACTGTGTCCAGCCCCTAAATTTGTAGGTGCTCAAACCATGGGGAAGAGCACCTAGGCTTTCCACCAAGCCTAGGTTCCCTCTTGTCATTTTTCAAAATTTTCTGTGAAGCTATCGCATCCATCTGCACAGATATACACATTTCAAGGAGTCATAATTTGAGATTCTTATGTTTAAAGAAAATAATTAATATTAAAAACCCTGGCTCAAGTAGCATCAATGACAAAACTATGCCTGTTTGTACTGATCTTTTTCCAAAGGGAAAGGATTAGACCTTCAGAGACATTTTTAGATTAGCCAAATTCATTCCAAGTGCTGTTATCTTTTGCTGCACTGGCTTTTAGGACAGGCCACACTGGCATAGTTTCAGTGTCTTATATATAAATATAGAGCCCATTAAACAAGCCTTTGGTGATTAAAAACATTTTATCATTATGAAGGTGTCTTTTGCTCCAGGGTGCAAACCATTCAGCAAGTAGTTTCATTTTATTTCCTTGAGCTTTTTTTATTTTCATCTAATTAGCTAGAAATACACTACCTAAAACATTCCCCTTTCCTCAGTCAGGAGGCTAAAATTTGCCTCTACCAAGCATTGCTATGGGGCATTTGCTTTGTTCTTCAAAAAAACTGCTAGCAACTTGGTATAAAATTCATTTGCTCAGTAACTGGTATGCTGGGGTAATTATTAAAGCCTTTCTAAGGTAGCTGTGTACTTATTCAAAAAATATTAGGCAATTCAAAGTGTCTGTGGTTCTTCAGCTATTACAAAGTTTTGTTTTTAAGCAATCTCCAAAAACTTGACTTAAACACTTCAATGAGTTGACTGTGAAGCTATTTTATCCTGATGGGCTCCTGTTCTCAGAAGACAGCCAAAAGTAAACAGTAGCAGCATTTTTTTTTTCTGAAGGTCGGTGCATTATGTTACTCCAATTCTAAAATGTTCTTCAAATAGCAGATGCTACTCTGTCAAGTGCTGCAGGGCTGCAAAATGCCTTAGGATGTCCTGAAAAATTTATTTCTGAAAAAAAAAGTGAATTAATTCTGTATTTGAGTGACTGCTGGGGAATTCTGTTAACAGGTGTAAATGGAAAGGTTGAGATTAGCTCCCCTTCCCTTACTCTCTCTGCCCTAGCTCTGAGTGAACAGGGTTTATGTGAGTATTCATGCTGTTATATGATGCATTTATATCTTAGAGGAGGTATATCCAGTTTTACAGGCTTCATGCATAGAGCCTTTTCAGGACAAGACTGGATAGACCCCTGAGCAACCTGGCCTGACCATGACCAGTCATGTGCTGGAGGTGGGACTACAGATTTCCTGTGATCCCATCCTGGGTGAGTTGTCCTATGCTGTCTACCTGGATGACCCATCCAAAAATCAGGAGGTCACACTTTCCCTGAAATGGTCTCATCTCACTACAAAAATGAGCTTTGAATGCCCTCCACAGGATCACAGACCACAAATGGATGAATGAGGTCCTTAGTTAGTGTCAGAAGGGTTCCTGTTGAAATGTGGTTTGTAAAGGAGGAAGTTCCCCTGAAAAAAAGAAGTCTGCTTTTCCAGGCCTTGTGAAATATGTTTGTAAAAGCTATGTAACATTGTAATTTCTAGTTTGTTGTGTTCCAGAGAAGAGGAAACATTCATCTTTGTTCCACCAAATAATGCTTGATTGTGGTAGCTCCTGGAATAGAATAGCCTGTTGTATCAGAGTGCTAAGATCAGAGACAGTTTCTTTAGTCTTTCAGCTATTGATATCAGTGGCCACACAAAGTGAGTTGAAAAAAATCCTTAACTTTGTGATTTAAATGCTTTAAAAGCATCCATAAAGATTTTGATGGGTATGTTCTTGTCTTATAATTTTCTCTAAGGGATACTGCTGATCTCCATCCTTACTGTAGTGTTTAGATTTCTCAGCTACAACTGACTGCTCTTATATATTACAAAGACTGAAAAAACCACAAAAAACCTTACAAAAACCTCTTCTAGACCAGTTTGGCTATCTTTCATATGACTACTAAATTTCAGAGAAGTAAATTCTACCTATTGCCCTTTGGTGTCTGCTCATCCACTGAATGTGAGACAAACAAAATTCCCTTACTCCCAACAACACTCTTGATAGTACAGAGTTCTGCACTAATTCAACATCTGTTGACAAGCTGTCTATATAAATTGACAGAGAAACAAACTGATCCATGAAACTGGGGGTACCTCCAAAGTAATTCACAATCTGTTGAAAAATTGAGATCTCATACCAGTAAATAAGCAATTCCAATGTTCTGGTTCCTCTTGCACCCTAAAATACCTGGAAAAAATGCAGAAATATGGTGACATGACAGTCTGGCAACTGCCCTGAAGATAAAGGAGGACTGAATGAAATAAAATGGGGTGTTTTTTTCTTCACCAGTGTCAGCACTGGACTATGTGTTGAATGTTTTGCATTACTTGTTAGGCCAAATGGTCGTATCTTGAACCCATTCTGACAGCTTGGATTCAAACACTGAGTGAATGATGACATTATGGTATGCATATGTGCCAGAAAAAGAGGCTCCTGAAAAATTTTGGGACAAATGAAGGTGGAAAGTAGAATAAATATTGGGCAGACTGACAACCATAGTATGTAAGAGGCAGAAAAAGAACTAGAGATTAAAAAAGTTATTCAAAATCTCATGTGAACATTAGTCCCAAATGTTTGGTTGTTGCGTAATGGTTCACATATGGCCATTATGTGTCAGGGCTGTCCCATGCTTTTGAACCTCCACAAGATAATATTACAGTTCAGTCTACGGAAAATGAGGTCAAATATTTTATACTGGATATAGGACACATGCTTGCCAGCCTAAGATTTGCAAGAAATTTTACTGCTTATCTAGAAGTTTAGGTACATATAAAACAAAAGACAGTTTTTTAGGGGGCACAACCAAGATACTTAACCTATTATTGCGTATTTCATGCCAAAAAATATTCTCACAGCTGAGTTTTTAGATGAAGATATTTCACTGAGACAGTGGTGATTGCTCTGGTGGGTCATCTTTGAGCTGTAAAATTTTAGTCTAACTGTGCTAATGTAGCTAAATCTGTTGGCAGTGTTTGATGGAGTTGACTGTCATGTGGTGCTCTTTAACATAAGATCTAGCAGGGTAGATAAAGCTGCACATCTCATTCTCTTAACCCTTTTCCTAGCCGTGTCTTTGTCTGGAACTGTGCTCCTCATTCTGGGAATATCCTCATGAATTTGAAACTCTTCATTAAGACTGGGATATGAGATGGGTATGGGAGTCAGCAGCATGCATGTGTAGTAAAACTCTGCATCTTCATAATGGCATGATCAAGCTTTCCAAACACTAAAGTGTATAACTTCACCCACTAAATGTGAGAGTAGCCTGGGAAAACTAACATGCCTCTAATGTTGGACTGTTCAAAGAGAAAGAGATCTGGAAGAGCTGTGTCAGCTCGGGCTGGGAACTAGGCTTGGAGCAATTCTGGAAACGTGGGTAATGGCAGAAAATTCTCTAGCCAAAGGCATTTCCCTCCTGTCACATACCCACAGCCATTTTTCCTGCCTTCAGGCCCCACTGCTGCAAAATATTGTACAAAAAAATCCAAGTGAACGCCATGATGGAGCCTCAGGATCATAAAATCCTAACACATCTCACAGGATTCCTGCTAATTTCCCTTGGCTCAGCTCAGCTCAACTGTATATAAACCATGCTCTCCAGGATTTGGCTTACTTTCTCTTAGTAATTAGGTTTCACAGGAAGGTTTTCCTTTATTTTTAGGAATCTTTTCCTCACAACCAATATAGTTTCCCCCTGTTTATTTCATGTGCTTTTATTCTTGTTCTTTTCCCAAAGGACACAGTATAGTTCACTACCTTCTTTGTGAGAATGTTGCATGGTAAATTCCTACCAAGGAAACCACAGCTCACAGCATATTGTTCCCTTAATAGAAAACCATCATCCTTCACTCTGTGTTTGAATTCTGCAATGAATTTATCTCACTCATTAATCCAGTGCAACCTTCTTTCTCTCTCTGTCTTGTGACCTGCTGAACAAAGGGGACTTTCTTAAGGATGCTTTAAATAACCCATTCTCCAGGACTTTAGTCTTGCAACTACTAAACTCATCTTTTCCAGATGGTATCATAATTTTCCACCCTTCCATCTTTGGAATGAAATGGAAGAATACTTAATAAGTAGCTTGGGACAGATCATGAACTTCCACAAATACACTCATGCAGTGCTTTCATTGCTGGAGGCTGCTACTCCACATCTGGAAAGGGGGATGGGATCTATCACCCTGTACTGGGCTTGCATGGCAATATCTGGCAGGGGGGCACAGGCTGCAGGGATGGCTTATGTGAGAAGCTGCTAGAAGCTTCCCCCATGTCTGACAGGGCTGATGTCAGCTCTCTTCAAGACAGACCCACCACTGCCGAAGGCTGACACCATCAGTGACAGTGGTAGTGCTTCTAGGGTAACAGAGTTAAGAAGGGGCAAAAGTTACTCCACAGGAGCAGGTTGTAGTTGGAAAATAGTGAAGGGAGAATATGTGAGAAGGTAACTCTTCAGACACCAAGGTCAGTGGAAAGGAGGGGAAGGAGGTGCCCCAGACGCCAGAGCTGAGATTCCCCTACAGCCCATGGTGAGGCAGCTGTGCCCCTACAGCCCATGGGGATCCATGGTGCAGCAGAAATCCATCTGCAGCCTGTGCAGGACCCCACAGCAGAGCAGGTGGATGCTTGAAGGAGGCTGTGACTCCATGGGAAGCCTGTGCTGGAGCAGGATCCTGGCAGGACCTGTGGAAACATGGAGAGAAGCCCACAGTGGAGCAGGTTTGCTAGCAGGACTTGTGACCCTGAGGGATGTATTCTCAAGTGCCTTTCCCTGTACACCCCTGATCTGGGCTGCACAAATGGAGTGGTTGTTTAAGCTTATTGTAAGTATTTTTTTAAAAAGTGTGTGCTTGGCAATTTAATCAAATTTTGGAAATGGAAAAGCGTTAGTGTTTCTGTTTTGTAATTTTTGGGATTATCTTAATTACTATAGGAAAACAGCTAAAGAATAAACAAAACAGCCTGTTACTCTCTTGTTTGCTTTACAAATAAATGCTCTGCTTTGTAATTATTCCTTTAAAGCTAAATGCTTAGGTACAAAATATATTGCTTAGGAAAACTTTACAGTCATCATGGCAAATATTGGACAGAACTTGTAGAACTAAAGCACAGATGCCACTACTTTTTTTGAAGTTCTTGGTCAGTAGAGCTGGAGGTCTTTTCTTTTGAATATTAGACAGGAGCAGAAACTGTAAGAAATGTGGGCCCTGTACACACATAGGAACATCCTTGACCAGACATTTGTGAGTTGTCATCAAACTATTTTTTTATTGTATATATTAAAGTCAACATATGTTTGAGCCTATGTGCATACATGATGCATTTGTATCCAAGTCTTTTTGTATCTGTGTTTTCCTTTGTTTCAGATTTGCAAGTCATCTAAAAAGAGCTTAGCTTATAAAACCAATTGAAACTTCCAACAGTAAACTAAAATAGCAGGAATTTTTGTTTGTTTTCCTTAATCTCAAATTGGTGTGAGGTACACGGTTGCTGCTTGTGTCAGTGTAATAACACTGACTGCCAAGTTATGTTTTCAAAAGCAAATAAGATGAAGTAGTCAGGATTTTCAGGATCATCTGCATTTAAAAAGACTCCATATGTTAGGTAGCTTACAGGGAAACCATTATTAGCAAATCCCACAGACACCCTGCTGTCAGAGGTCCATACATGACATAGAAGCAAATACATTCTCTCACTACAGTTTGGATTTATTAACCGAGAAGTTCAAAGCTCCACAACATGAAACTCCTGTTGTGTCTGCAGCCAGATTTTTCACCTATGATCCCTCTTCTCCCATTCCAGAACCTACACAAAATTACTGTCACATCCCTGCTTCCCGGTGGATAACTAGCCAGCTGCTGGTATCCAGCTGTGAAACAACCAGATTTTACAGTGGATGGTCCCTCAATCATCAAAAGGAGCTAAGAAGATGGAAAAAATTAGCCTCTCCCTCAATCACTGGTCTTACAAAGACCAACTGCCAATTTATATTGGGATGGGGGAGAGAAGAGAGGTTTTAGTGAAGGAAATAAATGGTATTTTGTAAATGAGATAGGGAGCAGATTTTCTTCAGATGATCTTTTCTTTCTGGTTTCATGTATCTGCATACATGCTTTTAGAGTTTATTTTTAATATAGGGGTACTTTATCCTCTATAGGCAGTCAGAATAAATGAGTTAACAGAGTTTGCTCAGACCTCCTTGTCCCCAGTCAGTGTATGCACAGTGCTGTAATACTATCCTGGGTTTGCAGTCTGTAGTTAAAATTTCCATTCTGCCACCCTACCAGCCAAATGAGGCCTCTCATTTATCTACATCAGACCATGGTTTGCAATTGATAGATCAAATTCAAATAAAATGTAGGAAATTCACCTTATAAATTTATCTTGTATTCAGCACCTGCCTTCATTATGGTGCATTCTGTAGTAGCTGCCTGTGAAGATTACATTGTATAGAAAAAGGCACTTCTAAGCCATCTAAGAGGACTGAATTCAATCCTTTAAGGAGACGACGAGAGCATGAAACCTGGTCATTTTCAATAACTGAATTACAACGCCTTTCAGGTATTACACTTGGCCCTGAACACCCTTTTTTTTTATTTCTGCATTGTCATGTTTGCACTTTCTGCTTCACTAAGGCCTTTTCTTCCTCTAGCATAGTGTTAGAAAGCCAGAACCACCACCATTACCTCTTTCTTCACCACCACCAAAAGATGGGATAATTTAACAGCAAAAGCTGCTATACCAAGTCCATGCAATTTAGTATCCTGAAGTGAACAGATAGAATGTATTCTCCATCTGTTTCATGTATGGTAGTTTCCAGAGTAGGTAGGTTCCATGTTAAGACCAAATGGCTTTCTTCTAGTCACCAGGACCACAAAGACTGACTCTTCATAACAAACATTTTCCCTCTAAATATGATAATGAAATATTCTGTATTCCAGAAATATACAATTTTGCATTTGAGTTTATATAAAGCACAGGTCAGAGCAGGTCAATGAATTTCACATTTCTGATTTTCACTGTAAATCAGCATAAATATTTTGAAATGGTTAGACATAGCTATTGCAAAACCTATGGGGGACACATGTCATGGCAGTAGCAACAGTTTATGGTGCTGGGAGAATGAGAACCTGTTGCCAACTAGCAGCTTCTAAATGGGCACAGGTAAAGCATTTTGTTCTGACACGTCTGCACTCTCCTGCATGAGCATGAGTAACCGTCAGGCTAAAGCTGCCAAAACCTTTGGGATAAGAGTCCTGAAGCCAGTGGTGGCTGTGTCTCGCTGCCATCACCCAACCCAGCGCCCTCCTCCACATTCATAGAGACTGACTTGCTATTTCAGAGAGTGGTAGCCACTGCAATTCCTTGCTGTTTCCTCGTTGAGAGCATCTAGATCACTATCTGTTTCTCAGAGGGAGTGTAAGCCCAGCTGGTGCTATGCTTATTCAGAATTTCCCTTTAGCTGTTGTCAATCTTTCCTTTCTCAAGCAGTGCAGGAAGAGATCCTCAGGCTCTCTCTGGTGAGATAGTGGCCAGCCAGGAAGCCAGTGGAAAAAGTTTAGAGCTTACCACTGCACGTAGCCATCAAATGCTAAGTGCTTAATGGAACTGCAAGGGAAAAAAGTATTTTATCTGTGAATAACTAACCCCACATTTAATCATACCTGTGTAAATCTGCAGGATCCCTTCTGAGTCTGACAGGACAGCACTAGAATTACCTCATTTAGCAGAGCCCCACATAAGAAATGGGGTGCATGCTCAGGAGGACGGTGTCTCTATCCAAAGGTTAAGGTATACAAAAGGATTTCAGGAGCTTGAAGAAGAAAATTAGTGTGTGAACATGAAAACCTGAGGAAGGAATGATGAAATTAATTACCAGACTAAAGGAAAAACGAAGAAGCATGAAGAAAAACAATTAGTAGTTGAAAATGCTGTTGAGTCCAGTAACCTTGGAGAATGCATTGAGCTAGTAGTTGCTGTCACTTTAGGCAATTATTGGATATCATATAAACCTTTTTTCAAACAAAGACAGAATTGTTTATGTTTTAGGAAGCAGCCATCAATAGTGAAATTAAATATCTGAATGAATGCAGGAGCATGTTCTAATAAAACATGAAGGAGGTAATCAGGGAAGATTATCTGCCTTGTCAGTGTGATATTTATCAGTGAGAAAAGAGAAACTTGTTGCCAATATACTTTCCTTTCTGCAAGCCGAGCCTATATAGTATAATATTAAATGGCAGAGACTCATAAAGGGTTTAAATGCTTCTCTGCAGGACAGAGCTGAAGACACACAAAACTGAGATTTATATTAGATTACTAAAATGGTTACTCTTAATGCCAAACTGGGGCATCCTGGGATCAGCAATAACTTCCCATGATTGCTCAGAGCAGCCTCTAGTCACACAGTTGACCTGAATTGGAGTCTGATAAGTTGCAAAGAAACAAGGCTTTATACTCTGGACTAAAGGAAAATATCACTTGACCAGCCCAGGACAGAAATCCAGCACCTACTTGCAACCCACTGATCTTTTTTTTACCCCTGTCCCCAGGGAGAAAAAGGAGTTATAGCAGGGCCCACCTACAAAATGTTGTCCCTGTCTGAAGGTCTCTGGTACAAATTCCCATGCAAAGAGTTGAAAAAGATGTCACTGCTTGCAATTACAACCTTACACTGCATCCTGGATACAAATAACACCCAGCGACAGAGTACAGCCTCTGCCTGCTACTGTAGCTCAGCAGATGGAGTAGCTGCTAAGCTTAGTTTGCAGGATTGAGAAATGGATTTTTTGTTTTATAAGCAAAACCATGTGCAGATGAACTGCACAGAGGATCACCTACAGATCACATAAATAAAGTCTATTACTTAACAAGTTTTTAGGTCAACATGCTACATGTCACTCTCTTCTCTCATCTCTTTTCTGCTTATTTTATTCAGTAACTTGTTTGCTGGCTTTTCTGCTGCACTCCAGGGCTTAATTTTAGCAACTGAAGTTGGTGGGCCTTGCTCAGAAAGCCTCCCAAATTTATTATTGCTCATCTTTAGTGATAAGGCTTAAGAGAGATAGTACAATATATTTGCTTATAATTTCACACGGTTTTCCTTTGCTTTTGTTGTAAGTGGGATTTGTATCAAAATCCAAAAATAAACCATAGAAGC
>VZUA01008208.1:1930-14452 GCA_013401035.1 Horornis vulcanius
TGACCTTATTAATATACCCAAACATTTCTGTTTTACCATTTTTACTAAACATGTCTTGTTAACAGATAGGTTTAAAAAGTAAATCTTCAGAGAGAGTTCATCCTTTGAACTATCACCATGAGGCAGTTCCCACAGGAAGGAATGGCACTTGCAGAGAGCACTGGCAAGAGCACATCCATCCCCTGGCAGAGCTGTGTGCAGAGGGGTTTCCTGCCACCCAGACAGGTAAGGCAGGGAGTAGATAAAGACCAGGAGATCCTTAAGCATTGGTTTAGTCATAGTGTTGAAAAGCTTCAGAGATCTTCCAACACCTGAGACCTGCACACCAGACAGGCACACATCACACTCTGTGCCTTCCCTCCAGACTGATGGCATTTCTCTTGCCATGCTGCCCATTTGCTCCTCTTTTTTCTGCTTTCAGAGGGTAACTCTGAACCACGGCTGCTGAAAAATAGTTTCCAGGCTATTATGCTGATTTACATGATGCAAGTCTTGAGTATGAGAGCTGAACAGGTTAGTGAGGGTGCAGATAGCAGCTGTGGGATGGGAACTGCAGCTGGCTCTTGGTGTGGGCACCTGCACAGCACAGGTCTTCAGCAGGAAGAACAGAAAAGGACTCATGTGACTTTGACAAAAGGATTCACTACAGATTTCACAAACAGCAGTGATAACATTTTATGACCTTTAGGCCCAATCCTGTGCCCACTATAATTACAAATACAAAATTAATTATAATAACACAATAAATTTCCAACAGGCTTTAGAGAAAGCACAAACACATCTCTTCTATTCCCCAACTGAAGTTACTCTGTGTACTTATTTTTGACAGCTATTTTCTAGACTGGCTGTGCAGCTCTAGATAACAAGAATTTTGTCACTGACAGCAATGGAAGTAGTGACTATTTGTACGTGATTTCAGTAAATACAAAATAGGGGGCTTTTTAATTAAAGACCTCAGATAATTTCCATAATATCTTTCAGAGCAGAACATTAAACTGTCTTTGTCTCAACTCACAAAATTTTCACTTTTTTCCCCCCTTTGTGGACTCCAACTTGCAAGTTAATAGCAACTAATAGATAGAATGTACAACTGGAGTAAAAGTTTAGGTGACACTAATACAAAATCACCCTGTTCCTCCCAAACTCTTAAGAACATGGATCTAACCAGGTCCTGAGCAACAGAACAGACCAGGCGGGTTTGCTACTGAGCAGAGAGGAAGGAGAGATCTAAGGCTGCTCCTTTTCCACAGGAATTTCAATCACATTTTGCTTGAGAGCTGTGTACTGAGAAAGTACCTTTTAAGATATGGTACATGAGATTTTAAGCTGTGAGAGGCAGCTTCTCACTGAAATACACAACAAAATACACAGTAGAGCCATTTGGTTAACCTTCTTCCACAGGCAGTCCTATGGAAACAACCTCCCAGAGCCTCCCTGCACCTGGTCCTGGGCAAGGGGAGCTGGGCTGCAGGGAGAAATCCACAGGGGTAGGTCAGCAGACAACTTTTAAAGAGAATTATAGAGATTTTAAAGACTATAAAACCATATTGCATATGTTTTGGATATTTAGATATGTATTTTAAGAGAATAGCTACTGATAAGAAGGCTTAATTTAGACAGACAAATGTGGTGATTTCACAAGTAGAGCACATGATAAATTCACAGGAATTGAGCTCTGTGTCGTGTTCAGTGCAAACATACATGGCTTTTTCCTTTAAAAATTCTGCAAAGCTGGGGAGAGTCTAATTACAATCAATACAGAATTTAGAAGTGAGAAAAGTAAAAGACGTGAAGAAAACAATAAAAAGTATAACTTCAGAAAACTTAAGGTAAAAATTTTAAAATTAACGAAAAAAGTTCAGGGGAAAACCAAAGTCTTATGTTGCCATAAGTCATAGTGATTTGATTAAGGAAGATCCCAAGGAAGTGTCAGCAGGACAACAGACAGAGAGCAGAGCATTCTCTAGTAAGGATACATGAAAATATTAAACACAATAGGCATTGCCTTATAGAAAAACTCAAAGCAGATAAGAAATATCAAAAATAGAAGCTACCGTGGCAAAACTAACCCAGCCACATCATTCTGGAGNAACTCTGAACCACGGCTGCTGAAAAATAGTTTCCAGGCTATTATGCTGATTTACATGATGCAAGTCTTGAGTATGAGAGCTGAACAGGTTAGTGAGGGTGCAGATAGCAGCTGTGGGATGGGAACTGCAGCTGGCTCTTGGTGTGGGCACCTGCACAGCACAGGTCTTCAGCAGGAAGAACAGAAAAGGACTCATGTGACTTTGACAAAAGGATTCACTACAGATTTCACAAACAGCAGTGATAACATTTTATGACCTTTAGGCCCAATCCTGTGCCCACTATAATTACAAATACAAAATTAATTATAATAACACAATAAATTTCCAACAGGCTTTAGAGAAAGCACAAACACATCTCTTCTATTCCCCAACTGAAGTTACTCTGTGTACTTATTTTTGACAGCTATTTTCTAGACTGGCTGTGCAGCTCTAGATAACAAGAATTTTGTCACTGACAGCAATGGAAGTAGTGACTATTTGTACGTGATTTCAGTAAATACAAAATAGGGGGCTTTTTAATTAAAGACCTCAGATAATTTCCATAATATCTTTCAGAGCAGAACATTAAACTGTCTTTGTCTCAACTCACAANCAGTGCTTTGTTTGGGTCTGAGCACTGGGCAGATGTCCAGGCAGAGCATTTCCCAACCAGCCTGGCTGGAGTCGCTCCGGATTGTGCGTCTCGGGGCTGGAGCCCTGGCAGGGGTCCAGCAGCAGCTCCCAGCCAAGGTGGCTCTGAGAGCGTGGTGTAACGTGAGCGCTTTGAGTCATAACCAAAAACCCTCACTTTTTTTTTATGTGAAAGCAGACGTGGGGTTTTCTGTTTTGTTTTGTTTTGTTTAATGAGCAAAACCTGTGGTTTCAAAGCTGATTGAACTTCCAAACAAGTGACCGTTGGTAAACTGCTCTGAAAGCTCTTTGGTTTTTCAGCATAAGAGAATAGCTACTGATAAGAAGGCTTAATTTAGACAGACAAATGTGGTGATTTCACAAGTAGAGCGCATGATAAATTCACAGGAATTGAGCTCTGTGTCGTGTTCAGTGCAAACATACATGGCTTTTTCCTTTAAAAATTCTGCAAAGCTGGGGAGAGTCTAATTACAATCAATACAGAATTTAGAAGTGAGAAAAGTAAAAGATGTGAAGAAAACAATAAAAAGTATAACTTCAGAAAACTTAAGGTAAAAATTTTAAAATTAACGAAAAAAGTTCAGGGGAAAACCAGTCTTATGTTGCCATAAGTCATAGTGATTTGATTAAGGAAGATCCCAAGGAAGTGTCAGCAGGACAACAGACAGAGAGCAGAGCATTCTCTAGTAAGGATACATGAAAATATTAAACACAATAGGCATTGCCTTATAGAAAAACTCAAAGCAGATAAGAAATATCAAAAATAGAAGCTACCGTGGCAAAACTAACCCAGCCACATCATTCTGGAGATACATGGGGTGTGTTACTAACGAGGAGCAAGCCACTATTGCTTACACACAACAGAAGAGCTAGAAATACCAGAGATGAGAAACAACACCAGGATATGTTAGGTAGAAAGTTTTAAATGTTGCAATTCAGAAGTTTCCAAAAAGTAAATCTTGCAAGTTAATTATGGTTATGAACATCGACTTCTTTGTTATCTAAAGAGATAAAGCTACGTAAAAAAACCCAAACAAACAAACAAACAAACAACAACAACAACAAAACACTGTCAGGCATCTATTTTTCTTTTCACTGTTATCAGAAAGATCAATCTAGCTGCAGGAATAAAAAAGAGCCAGGATTAAAATCTTGAAAAATTATACTTCCCTGAAATAGAGAAGGGGGAAATAACACTGCAGTTCTGATGGAGCAAAGGAAGAACAGCTTGTCTACCAACTTGTTTCTAGTGATACTGGAGAGAGAATGATCTTGGGCTATCTGTAAAACAGCCTCGTTTACTTCTTTGGTTGTGATTAGTGCCAAAAAAAGTACTGAAGAACTTGATAAAGGGCTCTGTGAAGGTTAGACTGATGAAAATAGATGAAATAGTGTGAACAGGTAAAATAACTCCCCAAAATTATGGACTATATTTGAAAAGAGAGTAAAGAATCTGTCTTAGCACACAGACAGATGGGTTCTGGAAGATTTATTTTATCTGATAAAGCAACAAACCCCAGTGCTAACCAAAAGGCAGAGAGGTTGTGAAAAATGAGAGGCTTGTGGAAAGTACCTCCTGTATGGCAGCTGGTCCTTGTCCCATAGCAATTGTCAAGGAGGAGGACCAGGTTTTCAAAGCAGAGTTAAAGCAGGAAAAGACAGCAAAAATTGAAAGCCCTTAATAGTGATGAGAAGAGTCATGTGAAGTGCCTGTTGTCTGGGTCAGAATTGAATTGACAGAGGCTCAGGAGCAGAGGTTTAGGGAACCAGGGGCCTGTGTGGGCAGCCCACTGCGCAGGGACAGCATGCAGGGGTTCTGATGAGGGAAGGTGTTCTGACTTCACAGAGGAGAGCAAAAACAGCATCTGATTACACACAAGGCAAGCTGCGCTAAGCTCCCTAGGATTTCCATCCAAACTCCAATGCTGGTAAAACAGTGGCATCTCTAGAACAGAAACATGTCCAATCACCCCTAAAATGAGTGTAATTTTGAATACAATTATGCTTCAGATTCCTTGAAGTTCTTAAGCAGTACTTCAGCAAACTATCAGAAGAGTTTTGCATGAAACCAGATACTATGGGGGATTTTTCCCACCCTGAGTACCTATTGCTCCATAGTCTATTTGACAAGTACTATAGATGCCACTGCTTTTCAATCCTGTGTTTAATTACGCTGTTTTTCTATCTAGCAGGCAATTTAGTACTACCATGTTGATGTGATGCTTTTCAATGTCTTCTGGTCAGTCTAATTTTATATATAGTTTTATCTCACATAGTTTTGGGTTTTTTTCCTGCCTGGAAAGCTGTCTATAACAAGAAAGTTTAGAAAAAGGCAAGGTCAACAGTCATTTACTAAGCTTTCCCTAGGTATCTTTTTATTCCAAGGACAGGGAAAAGTGTGCTAAATTCAGATGTCACTATGTGGTCAGGGCTGACAAATGTTGACTATTTCTTAGAATAATACTCATGTTGTAGCTGTCCTATGTGGTCCTGTGGGGTTTTGCTTGCTGGTATGTTAGCAAAACAGAGATCCAAACATAAAACCTTTCTTTCCTCAATGTGGGTGTTCAGGAAGTTACATGACTGTGAAATCCATAGGATATAATTGAAACAGTTTTGCAATCTAATGAGAGAGAACTCAAAATAGGGCCTTTGTGGTATTTGCTCATTGAAAACAATTGGGAGTTTTCCCTGAAAAATAGCCAAAGACTGAGTCCCCAGAGCAATATTTTCCAAGTCTATGCACCAAGTCTACACCAGTGCACCATCAGTCTCACTTAGGCCTCGAAAATAAAGCTTAAAAGGACACAAATGATATATATGCCTTGGGCTGAACTTCAACCCAAGAGTAAATTTCCTCCAAACCCAATTTTATGTTGCTTTCATCATCACTGGCAAAGATACTGCTTACAAACACTATAAAGCGCTTTCTTACTCAGTCCTATGGCAAGCAGTCCCTCTCCTAAGTTTAACCAAACAAAAGTAACAATAAAACATGGTTTGTGCCCATCTGGGCTATTATCACTAGATGGTGGAAAGTAATAATAGTGGATCTAACAGAGTGGATGATCGCATTTCCAGAACGAAATTAAACTCGGTCCGGAACAGGAACTGGTTCTAACCACACAATAAAATTTAGCTGGAAGTCGAAAAATGCAGTTCAGGGAGGGAACAGTCTCCTTGTCTTAACTCTTGCTGTCTCATCTCTCCTGCCGCTCTGTCCCCGAGCCCTGCAGATCCTTTGGTGCTCTGCAGGGAGTTAAACAGGGTCCTTGCTCAGAGGCCTCTGAAAGCTCCTTATCTACAGATCTGAGCACCTTCTTTTGTTACACTGGGCTCTGTTTGTTTCTCTGTTAATCTCAGCAGAGTCTTGTATTCTTTTAGCTTTTTGCCCTTTCACGTGAGGATTAACAGTGTCGCTTGCAGGCTTTGGCTGAGACCTGCGAGTACCCCTGGAAGGGCGGCCGCCCCCCTTCTCTCTGCGGCATCCAGCGACGGCAAAGCCCCTGAAACGATAAAACACCCCAAGCCCCAGAAATCTGAACCTGCGCTGACATTGCAGTGGCAGTACTGGGGTGAACGATAGATGACAGATGACGGAGCAATCTCTGGATGGTGGGACAGGAGCGAGCTCTCAGACGCACCAGGCGGGTGAAAAGGTGTGGCAAAGGAGCAGTGTAGGTGACAGTGGCAGAGCCACGCCGCGGGCAGGAGCAGCAAAGGAGCCGTGCTGTGCATGACAGGAGGGAGCGGATGGCATTGCAGGTGACGGGCCGAGGAGAGAGCTGTGACAGGGTGCAGTGACACCAGGGGAAGGAGGGATGTGCTGGGGGAGGGTGGGAGCAGCACAGGGTGCTCTGCCAGCACACTGCAGCTCTCGGGCAGTGGTGCTGCACAGCCGGCCGTGCAACACGGGCTGCAAGGCGCAGGCAGCAGAGCGGGACACAAATGCTGGCTTCTGAGAGAAAAGAAACATCTCGCAAGAAACTGAAAAGAGGCGAAAGGAAAGGGATGAGTCATTTACAAAGCCCTGGACAATTTCAAATGCTGTGAATACAATCAAAAATCGTTGCAGGATCTGGATCCAAACCAGTGGTAATGAGAACGTGTTACTGTGGTTTTACCATGGTAGCATGCATGCCATAGCTACACTGCAAGGAACAGCGCACCAAGTGAAGTGTCTGATGTAGAATTTTTAACTTCTGTTTCACACTTATTTTCTATTTAAAAGAACAGAAATATGCTGTCAAATAAGCTTATTCTTTCTCATGGAAGTTTATTTAATCTTCAGCTTTACCACAAGCCCTTCCCCTCCATCTCAAAATACACTCTTTCAATAAAGCAAAAATACTAATTTCTATTGCAAGGCATGCAGTTACCTCAAATAAGCATGTTAAAAAAGCACAGATTATTTGGCAGGGGGTAGGGAGGATTGCCAGCTTTTAAACCTTTACATTTTCATGTCTTTCCAATTAGGAAATTAGAAACAAAATGATCAGTTGAAATTTAAACCTAAATGCTTTTCAGGCAGTTCCCTTGTCCATTTTTTCTTTACTGCTTTTACAACAGAATCTGAATCTATTTGTTATTTCAAGTGTTGGCCTATTTTCAGCAGTGATTATGATGGTACCACAATGTGCAACTTGACATCTCCTCCTCTCCTCTCATTCAAAGTCTCCCAGGGCCCAGCCATTTCACACAGGCTTGCTTTAGGCATTTATTAAATATGCACCTTCCAGTAGGGTTTAAAAACACCAACTAATCTCATCAGAGGCCAGAGACCTCCAGATATGTAAATCTACATCTGTTCCTCTTCAAAGGAAAGATTCTCCTGGATTACTCCAGGAGAAATGCATCCCACCCGGATATAGCCACTGAACCAGAGAAAAAGAACTCCCATGGCAAACGTGCCACCTCAAACTCACCAAGATCCAACGACAATGAAATTACACTTAATGTAATTCACTGTTAGCTTTAAGAAGCAATTAAGTAAAAGGCAGTACAGCACTTGCCGTAGGCTGTTGGTTCCAACAGGGGCCAGTGGAAAGAGGCATATAATGTTAAAATTGGTAATGTTAGTATTAACATAAGGATGAACTGTAGGTGGCTGCTCGACTACAGTGCTGTAAAATAGCAGAGTCCATTAACAAGCAGCAATCACCCTTCCCTTTTTTCTTTTTTAAAGTGTGCTGTAGATGTTTGCCAGTGAAAGCATGCAGCAATAATTAACTGTCTATTAGCTTGTTTTATAAAAACCCCCCAGAATTCTCTCTCTTCCTCCCAAATGCCCCACCAGTAGCCTCACCTTCCCATACTGAGAGGGGAGATCAAACAGTTTTATAAAAAATATTTCAAAGCTATTAGAGGGAGACTACACATTTCACTTCAGCAGAGCAATCTTGCACTTCACTTCTCAAGAGCAAGCCCTTACGTAGATTTTTACATCCCCCTTTTAATAATACAATTTTAAAGGTGAGTACACAGGATTTTTCTCAGCACAAAGTCATGTTCTGTACATGTGTGATGAGTTTCACATTACAATTAGAGATGCCTACATATATCTAAAATATAACCTTAAAAGAAACAAATTTATCAGCCAGAAATTAATGTGACATCTAATGTACTTTTCTTTTACTCATATCCCCATGGTTTCATTTACTACAATTCAGATTCAGAATCTGACCATCACAAAACATAATCTGAGTGTTCTATTGTCTCCTGTTTCTACATATTTTTTTGATGGATTTTTGGTAAACTGCAGAATTTTTGTCTGAATCGGACAAATAATGCAGTCTATCTCATTTGGGAAAAAGGTATGGGATACTACACACAAATATTTTTTTTTTTAAAAAAGTCCTGAAATACAGCAGATAATTTTGTAATTAAATAATTTACTCAAGTTTCAGATACTTAAAGTACATGTATATATATTTCTGAGATTCTGAAAAACTTCTTGGCTGGACACAGTCTGTACACTCTGAATTTCATATATCTAGAACAGGCTGAAGCAGCGATTTTACTATGCCTAAGGTTTATAAAAGCACCGCTTTATGATCAAGGGGAATGAAGATTTTTATTTTATTTACTAAATAGGCAAAATGTAGCAAAGATGTGGGGGACATATCCCTTAAGAAAGAAAAGAGTTGAAAATTGTTTTGAAAACAGTGAAAGACATTTAAAATTACTTAAAATAAAAGTTTATGTCTAATGAAGCCATCACATAAAAAGTGAAACTCATATGCTCAATTACAGCTTATATTTTTCTCACAGATAAGATCTGAGCAAACTCTTTAAAAGTCAACATTTTCTGTCATAACAGCAGTTCTACCTCTCACATGGCAAACAAACTACACAAAAAGGAGGGAAAGATGAAACAAGGGATATGAGCAGTGTGAATGGACCTAAATCTTTTAATTAACACCCTCTGAAAAGCACACTCTTTTTCCACCAAACTAATAAAAAGTGTGAGTGTGGGGTCTTTGTTGTTGCTCAAGCCTTGCCTGTGCTCTAAGGAACTGAGGAAAGGCTAATCAGGGTTATTTAAAGCCACTTTCTACTTGCCAGGCTCCAATATCTCATTAATTCACTCTTAGTTGGCATCATTGTCTGATAGTGTTTGAAAATCACCAAAGAAACAAGGATTTCCCCTAATCCTGTCCATCAGAGGTAACTCTCTGGAAGACGATACCACACCACAGTATGTAGGACACGGAATTCAAGTGTGCACAGAGGGAAATACACTGTTTTCATGCAAACTACCATTCTCTGTAGCTCCACATATACCTGACAAAGCTAATGAGAAGATGCCTGTTTATGCCTGAACTTTATAATAAAAAGAACAGATGTTATGATGATATTTTAAAGAAATCATCCTGAGTAACTAATCTTTGCTTGAAATTATTGCCTGGTTTCTTTAGTCATATTTGCAAGAGCTTGACACAAAAAAAAAATTAATAGTTGGTCATGTGCGCATTTTACTTGAGAAAAGAAGGACTTTTGTCATGGTCACAGGCCAGAAAAGCAATTGTTTCAATGACTTTGTTGTCATAAACTACATCATTCAGTTAAAGATGAGGACTGCTGTTCTGGGATATTTGTCATGGAACAACTCTAACCCTGGGGGCTAGAGGAAAACCTCAATAATACTGGCATGCATACCTTCAACTGAGCATCATCCCTGTCATGCCCAGAGCCAGCTGAACTGTGCACTAGCTACCTTTCCAACAAGTTTCTCCTCTGTACAAACCAGCCTTTATTGCCCACCCATACTAAAAACAACATTTATAATCACAACCAAATGATATTTTGAAGCAGCACTGAGTACTCCCTCCCCAGCAGCTGCTATATTTTACCTTTCTTTGACCAGGTCAGGCTGCTATTGGGAAACCAGCTGGCTTTTAGACCTAATTCTCTTCACATAGCCCCAGTTTCTCTTTAACTCCTGGAAAGGGAACTAAATAAGATTCTCTTACAAGCTGACTGCAGTAAAACAGGCCAGAAGAACCAGAGCTCCCAATTTTGTATCATAAATACTTAAATGTTTTTGTCTTCTGATATTTTACTTATTTTGTAACAGATATCTTTGGCATTTGATTTCTTATTTTTTTATTAGGTATAGAGCAAAGTTAAGTTTGAAAGGATGTTGTAAAATTTCCATTATAGAGTTGTAACTCAGAATATCCAATTGTCATGGCCATACTTATCTTTTCATGTTACTATATATGCTAAGCAGGAAAGATTCAGATGTTTCACCATATAAAGCACCTTTAAACCCTTCTAAGGAAGTGCATGTCTTCAGTCCACAAATTAGCTTTATAGTTTTCCAAACCAAGGATCTCCCTTCACTGTTGTATTTTAGGGTGAGTCAAAAATTCAGGAAAAGGATGTATCTGATTTGTACTGTAAACACAGATGAACCATGATAGGGGTAACATGAATTACCATAAGTCCCAGCATCCCAATTCAGCTGCCATTAGCACTGAAATTGTTGCTGAACTCAGAGATCTCAATACCATTGATGGTACATATGTTCACAGGTTATGGTTCATGGAAGACACATGTGAAACAGGAAAGTGTGCAGTTATTTCCCACTGACTTTAATTTTTTCTGTTGATAAATACATTTTATCCTGCACTGCTACAATAAAAGTCATCTAGAGTTAATAGTAGACAAAATAAACAATTACTTCACCAGCAATCAATTGCAGACCAGCAGGGCAGTGGTATTGGTTAGTTCTGCTATCACCGTGCTCTGATACGTTCTGACAGTCTTCAATATTTCCTCTATATCACAGACAACTGTCCCAGGCTCAGAACTCTTCATTCAGTTTTTCACATTTCTAAACACAGTTTCAGTTTTAATCTATATCTTTAGAAAGAGCTTACTTTGTCTCATGCATTTTATATGCTCTTTACTATTCTGGGGAAGGAAAATGTAAGTATTGATTCTGGACTAGGTAGGTTTACTGAATCACAAAGACATATGCTGAAACTGCAGCATAAAATGTATTCTATAAAACAAAGTGAAATAAGTGGAAAATGATTGCAGCACAAATTGTTTATGAATCCCCATAGAACACAGTGTTGTATAAACCAAAAGGGAGAGAAGTCCTTATATCAAGCAGTATACAACCTAAATAATGCAATTTTTCCTGCACCTGATAAAATCAACATGCAAATAGGAAGATTATGCCAAAAAAAATTTAATTATTCTCAAACCATGCATACTGCAGTGTATGGGCCTGAAAATTTTGGCAAGAAAGGNATAACGAGGAGACAGAGGTTCAGTCACAATGATTTACTATTTCTTCAAGAGACGGGTTGATCTCATGATACCAAAACCAGTATGAACAGAAGACTGAACTCAGGAATCATGATGGTCTTCTAGGGTTTAAAAAGCTTTAGTGGCTTTTAAAGACTTTTATATTACAATGCTACTTTATTGCCACTGCTGCGGTTGTGAAGTGTCACCAATTCTCTGGCTAATTAAAAGATGGGCAGCAGATTGCCATTAATGAGATTTGGCTTCCACAAAATAAGGCTCTCTTGGTGTGTGGCTGCGTAAGTCAGCTAAGAGAATCAGACCTCCCCTTAGATGAAGGGAATCTGTACAGATCACATCGAAGTAAATCTAAAAGTAATCCGCTGTATAAAGGAATGAGCTTTTTGCAATTGTATTTTTGAGTGTATGCAGGGGTCCCCCTTAGGGTTTTGCAGCCACAAAGATATCACACTCACTTGAGCTGGGATCTTGGAAGAAATACATAGTCAACAGAAGACAAAGATTTAGCTTTCAGGTCTGCTGTATATGTATATGATCACATTAAAAAAAAAAAAGCCCAAATCTAACTAAAGCTATTCTCCTCCATGCTTCAGTGGAGATGAGGAAAAAAAAAAAAAGAGATACTCACATAAAAATTACCGCTAAAGAATTTCTCTTAAGACTTTTATCCCCAGTAAGACCTTTATTCTTCTGACCTTTTTCAAGATCAAAAAAGATCAAGAGGCAAAAGAGCTTGATCTCTTGTGTGGTAATGACCCTATTTTAGCAAGTTACTAACCCATTAAAAAAATAGACAATATTCATCTCTTTTAACAACTCTTGCCTAGAAAGACAAAAATACACAGGTTCAAACCAAAGTCTGCTGACTTCAGTGAAACTTCACCTAGCCCACTGCAGCTTGAACAAAGGTAATGTAGCATCTTCTCCTTCTGGAAACCCATTACTGGTGAAGCCTTCTGGAGAGGAAGCCCCAACACTCTGCACCCAAAGCCAGCCAGGATGAGCCACTTTGCTGGTGTTC
>VZUA01008208.1:20996-34138 GCA_013401035.1 Horornis vulcanius
TACCAGACACAGGACAGACACTTCATGGAGTTTTCAGTATGTTTAGCTTCTCTCTTTTGCTTTTGCGTAGTATTTTATATAGAAAGCAGGCAAGAAGTCAAACAAAAGCATCCACATTGGTATGTGACACTCTCCAAACCAAGCCCAGGGAAATTTATGGTGTTTTAACTGTTCAACACCACCAGATCACAGACAACAGATGGAAACAAGAACTGAATCTGATCTGAAGTCCAAGAGCTGTATTGAAATATAAAGGAAAAAGAGTAGAAGTGGTGACTGGCCTTTAATTTACTCAGCAATAAATTTTGCTATGTTGGAGTACTGAAAGTGATTCCAAAAGTAAGAAAACCAGAGATCTTAGTCTGTGAAACTGAGTAGGGACAGTTTGGATATTTTATCCCAAACGAACTATAATCTGACCCTTCTAGCTGTGAGGAATCTGTTCTAATCAATGTCTTATAAGGAAGTGTTGGAATACATTTTCTTCTGCTGCACTACTTGAACTTGTGACATTCAGTTAAATTTTCTTAATGTTGCCAATGGCAAAAACACATCATGTATATATTATGATTTGCTGAAGTTTCAGAACACCCTAAGTTGTCCAGAATATTAATGATCTTGCTTTTAAGGACTGAATTAGTTTGTCTTGTGTTCCAGCAACAGGGTCCCCTCTGTTTGCAAAGGTAGAGTGCCTTACTACCAGCACTTGAGAGGAAAGAGAAAGCTTGAGTAGCTCATGCTGGGGGTCTCCCCTTTCCCTGCCCTCACAGAACCTCTGCTCAAACACACACAGCTCCCAGGGGACAAAACACACATGCTAAACACTTTATAAAGCAGTAAGCAATCCAATGGCTTAACATGGACCCCAAGTAATGCTTTGTGTAACTTCACTGATTTCAGTGGAATTAAACCTAGGTGGCTTTTGGCATGACCAGTCCAGCAGCGCAGAGGGGGCCTTTATTCCAAGGACCTGGTTTTGCTGGCACAACAGGGCAATTCACAGAGCACAAGGAATAGCAGCTGCAGCGAGGGGGGGGTGCTGTCAGCAAGGACAGGCCCAGGCTGAAGGATCAAACAGGAGCTAAAGAATGCCTTGTTTTTACTGGTGCATTAAAAACATAAATAAATCAGGCAGTGTATAGCCTACAACCATGTAGCACTGCTGCCTGCCTTATAGTCTTAGTGGTGTGCTTTAAGAGTATTCATGTTATCACCTGATCTTTTCTACTTACTATAATAATTAATGTAGGAGCAGCAGAGGGACCAGCTCCAAGGCCACAGAGGGGAAGAAGAAAGAGCACATTTCAAGAGGACTCCTTTTCTCAAATAAATAAAGAGGTACTTGAAAACCATATCAAATATCTAAAGCTGAATTTAATAACCACTTTTTACAGAGCTTTTTTGTTTTCCATCAAATTATGCAATATTATCTGAAAAAGTAGCATCTATAATTAACTGACAACAGGATTTGAATTAAGTAGGAGGAAATGGTGACTAAAAGCATGCTCTTTATCCCCCAAATTTAGTGAATTTTTTTACTTAAATAAAGGCTGTGGGGAGACATGAGCAACACAGGACCACAAAATTTCCCATCCAAATTGTAAATGTGTAAATTTTTCTTTCCTGCTAGTCTAAAGTCCTGTGTACATAGATTTCATTCATAACCCCAAAAGCCACCTTTTTGGGAGTAGAAATAGCAGAAATAATTTAGCATAATAATGACTTTTTTGTTTGTTTTTTTTTTTTTTTTTGCCATGCAGTGGCATTGTCGCTACTGGATTCCAATGGTGTGACTTTGGGTAGGCGGCACAGAGCTCTGCAGGAGTCCTGCTCTGCTCTGCTTCCTCCTGACAGCAGCTTCTCCCAGGTGCAGCCCGACCCTCCTGCCCTGCCATCCCCCGTGGGAATGGCAGCCCCAGCTCTGCCAGGCCACTGGTGCAATGGTGACCTGCCCTCCCAGTGACACAGGAACTGCAACGGGCAGTAACAGGCAGGTAACCCATGTCCCAAGCATCACAGAGGAACTCCTTGCTAGAGCATGCCATCCCCAAAAAATGCCCCAAAGAAGATTGTCTCTTTCATAATGAATAATCTGGCCCTACTGAGACTCTTCCTTCCTGAAGTTCTGCTTTTATAAGAAAGCATCCCCTTTGAAGTTCAGAGAGTCAGAATAACTTATACTGTTTAAGAGAATCAACACTTCCTGAGTCATGCAAAATTCTTTAATGTAGACTAGATTCAACAGACTAAGGATGAGCATGTATACTTTAATCCAGAGAAAACTGTATGAAGTGGCAGAGACTTTACAAAACATTTTAGCGAAATTGTAGTGAGGGTTTCACTCCTTTTGCTCCCACAGTTTTATCAGTCTCTTCTTTCTCTCTCCTTACCTCTGCAGAAAGGCCAGCATACAGCTGCCCCTTCAAATTACTTGGTGCAACTCTACAAGTGCAAAGACTACAGATCACTTACACAAACTTTTCTAGTGATTAGCAGTACAGGTTGCCATAAAAAGCAGACAGCTTCTGTTACAGTGAGCTAATTATGTGGTTACTACAAAATAATGGAAACAGAAAGTAATTACGCTGTTGTAGGCATTACTGCTAACATACTATCTCTTATCTTGGTAACGTTGCAGATAATTACCTCATGTCACTACACAGGTATTTTTCTCTGTGCAGTTTTACGCCTCAAAAATGTAGAAAAGTTCCATGATTAATAACTACTCCAGAAAGTTTATAAAAGACCCAACTGCTCAAGAGACAAAGGACCACAGAAGCTTCAACTGGCCAAGAGATCAAGTACCAGCAACAAATGCACTCTGTGATGGAAAACCTGATTAAAATTTCTCAAAGAAATCATTATGGGTGAGAAACTAATTGAAAGACCTCCCTCCTGCCAGAGCTTTGCTAGAAAGAGAAGACTTCAAAGGCATAGAGGGAGAGCTAATGTTTTCACACTTAAAACTGAAAAAAGGCAATCCTCATGTTTGTGTTTGTTCAGTACACACTTCTCAAATGTTGCCCCCTCACGCTCTAAATCTGCTGGGTGGAAGATCTAAACCTTGAATATACAATGCTCTTTAGCTGGGGTGTATGGTGCTATTCTTCCATGCTGTGTGCCTGCCTATTCATGCGCTTTTATTCTTTATTCTTCAGACTGATATATAGTAAACAATATGGTTAGCCACTTAAAATTCTCTGGGTTATTAAAATGTGAGTAGCGTTTTTTTCTCCTCTCTCCTGGACTTCATCTGGAATCACTACCTAATTAATATCCAGAACCCAGCAGGAATCTGAATAATAATAATAAAAAAACTTTTGTTGTTCCTTAAAGAAATCTGTGTAATTTAAACCATAATCATGGGGATTTCATCAAAAGTAACTCAGTTCTTCCAAATCCCACGCCATCGTTACAAACAACTTTGTAGTGCAATTTCCAAGGCAAGATATCTCTTCACTTTCATATTTTAAAGGAAACATTTCTAATGATAGCAAGGCTGCATTTTATATGTAAAAAGCTGGAATCTGGATGGTTAGAACACAATGTACTTCCCCGTATCTTCTACCAATGCATACACCATACTGTAAAGGATCAGTTCATACAAATCCTTCCTGCTCTCAAAGACACATTGTCTTATCAGTCGAGAGCTAAGGTGCAGTTGGAGTATAATGTGAGTCCATTTCTCACAAGCTTAGAGCTTAAGCACTTTGTTATTGGTTATTAGGGCTGGACTCCTAGAGATAAACCTACAACTACTGTACACCAGTGAAGGGCAAATAAGCAAAATCCCTGACAGAAGTCTGTTGTAAAATGATGAATAAGCCTCCTAAATTGCCATAAGGCGCTAGTCACAATGGAATTGTATTTGTCAGACATGCATTGTAACCCTAAGGTTATCATAGTGGGCCAGCAGATACAGGAGGAGTGCTTAACACTATCACCCCCTAATCATATCTCCTACAGGCTAAAAACTCTGCAGGGAGCATTACCGCTTAAAGAGGTGGTAGTGTTTCTATGGACTGAATGCAGACAGCATTTGGTAGAAAGTAAAAACCTATAGAAAAGACTGACAGATATATTCACTGAGGCTGCTCACATGTACACCCTGAATTGAGATATAAAAAATATCCTTGCAAATCATATCCCCAAGGCTAGGGTTCTAAATAATAAAATACTGTAGATTACGACTTTATTAGATTTTTAAAAGCTTATGAAAAATTATCTTTTGCCTGTGGAAAGACATTTTATCTGAAATTATAGCAACTCCACCAGTTTTAAGATATCACATTTAGAAACTAAACAGCTGTAGGAAATAGATGATATACCCTATTCTTGCAAATTAAATTCTCTAGTTCTAGACCCCCATAAGTTATTTAATTTTATTTATCTTAAGCTTGAGTAACACTGCTGTACATTGGAAACCATGACTAGCTAATATTCTAAATCCTATTTATTACCAGATAGGGTCAAAAACATGACAAAACTCTTTTTCCTCACTGAAAAATAGTAACTCTTGCAGAAATGATTGCCCTCATAACCCTCTGACTGGAAATGATGCCCAGTTATCAGACACATACAAGTGGGTGAAAGCAGTTCCAAAATAGTCCTCAGCCTAGTGATTAGGACATTCCTGCAAGAAAAAGGAACATCCTCTCATGATTCAGAGGAAGGAACTGAGCCTGGGTTTCCCTGCAGCCCAGATGACTGTTCTGGTCACTGGGCTATGCTGTCATCCTGCTCACTTGCTCTATCCCCCCCTGCCCATGGCCACCAGGACATTCAATTATTTATACCAAGTGGAACAACTCCAACAGGAGAGATTGAGGCACACTGCATGCACCTGCTCTTCCATTCGTATTTTGCACATTAATAAAAATTTCAAAAGCTTGACTCTTTTAGGACAAAGGATCATTTTCTGGCCAGTCCTATGCGTTATGGGACAAAAGAGAAAATGGTCACAGCATTTGTAATAGTGTAATTCAGCTTTTCCACTGTTCTTTATAAATGCATGCACTTACAAACACATGTAAAATAAGGTAAATTTTCAGATCAGAGTAAAATAAAAATTAAGCACCTCGGATCATTTTAATGCACGAAAAATAAATAGAATCCTCATTCTCATAACTGAGCACTAGGTAGTTCTCGCTCTTATTTCAAGGATTATCAGCCCCATAGTATCATTTTAGTTTTTAAATATTAGGCATGATGTTAAATATAGCAGAAAGAGCAAAATACAAACTCATTCAATGAAATGTACTTTACAGAATCCATAAAAAGAAGGTCGGGGATTGCTGCATTAGAGCAGTTTTAAAGTACAATCACACATGATAATAAATAGAAAAAAGGTAGAGTTGTGCATCACAATGCTTCTGCAGTCTTTGTGATGATTTAGAAAGCCTTTTGTATTCATTCATGCTTAGACAAACAAGAAATTTAGATATCAACAGCTTTGCACTGACACAGCAATACAGCATAACTGTTGGTTTTGCTGAATGTATGAAGACATAATTAAAAGCCCAGTTTCTTGGGGTTCTTTATAGGATATCTTTAACTTATGGTCATTCATATGGACCTCTAGTGCTTGATACCACTATATGTGCCCTTATGTGACAGGATTTCCTTCCTGTCAAATAAAGAAAAATCAAACTCCTTCACCCAAAATATTGAACAAGTAACAGAATACCGCAATATTGTTTCCAAAGAGCAGACACTGAGTTTCAATACTTGTGAGATTAAGACCACACAGAAAAATGGATATGGTCGTACTAACACAATATTGGACAGAAGATTTGGCTGCAGATACAAGAAAGTTTCTTGTATTCAGCAAGGAGAATATTCTCCTATTAGGCCATGGAGGGCACGAAAGGCAGAGCTCCCTTTTTCCTGATAGGTATCTCTCTTCTCTTATCCCATGCCCCAGTGGCTCCACTGCAATTTAATGTGATGAAGATTTACACCTCTGGAGACTGTAGCAATGCTTTTCAGGAGAACGAGCCCACCTTTTGGCTCCTCAAGCCAAGAACTCAATTTCATTGATTGCTTGATTTATAGTGCAAAACCACTTATTGCAATTTACACGGGCACTGCTCTCACTCTTTCTTGGTCTAGGAAAATCAGTGTTTAAGTAAGGGTAACAATGGGGTTTTGCCAGGGAAATTAGGATGTTGCTGCTTCACATTTAGAAGAAAAGACTAAGAGTATCAAGAAGAGTAAAAAGATAAGACAAAGAATTTAAAACTATCTATCAAGGGAAAATTCCTTGATACTTGGACACTGAGTGTCCAACCAAAAGGTTTTCTACATTTAATTTCTAGGTTTACACAAACTGAGACAAAGCACCTTCTCTCTGTGTTGCAATTCCATATGTAGGCAGGCAAGTATTTAATGTGATGTGCAGTGCGAATCCACCCATAGCAGTATTTTTACATTACTTCTGTATGAAATATTTTTTCCTTTTAGTGAAAGAACCAATAAAATCTCTCACACAAGCAGAACATCCCACATTCTCCCCCCCGCCCCTTTTTTTTTTCTTTTTTAAGCTGCATTTGTCAAGAAGCCAGTTTAAGCAGTTAAAGCTGTTGCTTAAGTGGCAGGCAAGTAGATAAAAGCTCCCTGTTTGGAAAAGCTTGGCAAGATTTTACAAGGTGCTGTGAACTGCTGGCCTTGCAGTTCCATTCTAGAGGGACTAGGAATGAGATTGCAAAAGGTGGGCTACAGAACTGCGAAAAAAGGATTAGAATGGAATCAAACTTTCCTGTGTGATAAAAAAAAATACAAGAATCTCTTTACAGTTGAGAAATATGCAGTCTGGGATGTACAACTTATACCAGAGTAGCTTGTTCTGCATTGCAGACACATGAATAGCAATCATTAAAGTAACTTTTGAGGCTTTAACCACTGGGATCAGTGATGGTAGATCATATTTCCCTTTCTGTTCAATCCTGAATTTACAAAAATCTTCCTCCAAGCTCTCCTGGTCGTTCCGCCAGCATTTAGCTCCAACATACACACTTCCAAGTTACCCAGCCTCCGTGAATACCCCCAGCAAGTCAACTTCGACAGGAAAACAGGTTGAAGAACTCCCACCGACATCAGTGACGGCTGCCTGTAATATGTTCTAGTGATGACGGTGCTGCTTTATGCAGGGCATCAGCTGTCCCACACCTACAGAGATGCAGAGGGGCTCTTGGTTGGAGCCTCCCACGCCACGGGACGCCCCTCCTTCACCCTCGGTGGTGATGGCAATCCCTCACCGCCGGCGCTCCGGCCGGGGCAGCGCTGGCAGCGCGGCGGGCAGGGTTTGTTTCCAGGCGCGGAGCAGCAGATGGCACTGTCCGCTGCGCCTTGCGCCGAGCGGGCTCCGCGGGGGCACCGCGCACACCCAGCCTCCGCCGAGACCGGCCCCAGGCCGGACAGGCACAGCCTCTGATGCTCACCCACAAAGAAAAATACTTGTCTCAACGGTGTGTTCGTGTACAGTATCACAGCCACAGCTTTCCGTGACCGCCCATGGGCTGGGTTCAAACCATCCTGCAGAGTTATTCCCCAGAGGAGGCTGTACCAGGGATGGGTGATCAGCTCTGCTGGTCTGTCCATGGCAAGCTGTGGGTGGCCACCAATGGAGAGGGATCATTTTTCCATATCAGAACTGGATGTTAACTAGAAGAAGATCAAAAGCAGGAGGAAGTGCAAGAAAAAAAAATACAATAGGAAATTAGTTGGCTAGGAAGGCTGGAACAAGCGTTACCTCAACAAAACTAAACAGAGACAGACTGAGCAATTTGTGGTATCTCTGTTTATTTTGTCTTGTGACATGAAAGCAGACTATGCAAAAGAGATGCACGCTTACTCATCAGATCTGCTTCCTAGCGCTGATCCTTCATGTCCAGTCCCTGCTGAAACTGAAGGAACTTTTTAGCAATTTTATTTAGGGGTTGCATGCAATCATTTTTGAAAAGAAAATATTTTTCACTATAAGGAAAATACCATACTAAAAGGATTTTAAATGCCTTTGCAAAGACTTCTCATCAAACAGCTGCCTGGATTCACACAAAAAAAATGTAAGCCACCTGATTTACAGAGTAGCAGTTCAAAACTACAACTTCTGACCTGTTCTCCCACCTTTTCCTTACTCTCAACCCAGAAAACCACTATGGCTCCAGTCCCACACTCTCAGACCATGCTAGCTTCTACCAGTGTTCATTCAAATGCACAGCATGCCCAGAGGCTGATGGATGTCAGCAGTCCAGGACATGGGAACAGCATTACAGGGGAGAGATGGAGCAGCCAGGGCTGTGCAGGTCAGGTGTTCCCACTCGTCTCTGCTGTGGCATAAACTCACAGGTAGCCTCCTGAGTAGCCTGGTTTGAAGGCTTTATAAATCATAATGATGGCTGCCCAGAAATTTTCCTGTGAAACATGTTTCTGGGAGAAAACATCAATTTGTCACTACTAAAATATTCTAAGGGTACCTACACTAATTTTGAAAAAAATGGGGAAGGATCCTCACATGACCAACAGATTTCCAATGGAAATCTAACTTGCCCGGTGGCTTGCTTGCCTTGTGTGCTTGCAGCCCACATTTACATGTGACTGTTAGATCCAGGAAAACCCTGCTCCTGAGCCATCAAGGCTTGGACTTTGGGACTGTCAGCACCCATCAGGTGTTTCCCCTGAGCTGCACTGGCAGGGGCCCATACAGCTCACAGAATCTTACAAAGGCCCAGAGGACAAGGGCCTCTCACACACTTACTATTCACACACACTCTCACACACACTCAAGTACAAATAAAAAATAGAAATAATAGACTAACACTTTAAATGTCTGGGTGTGGAATCTTTTTGGCAAATTTTAGCATACTGAGAAATAACACTTCAAAAACAGCGCCCACAGAATGTCACAAGCAAATCTTTTGCTGCACAACCAGAAAAGGAGACCAAACCCAATCCAACACTAACTTTCAAATGCCAAATGCAGAGCAGAAATCAAGATCAGAAGTGACTGTCTCTGACAAGCCCACTCAGAGACAAAAGGTTTCAGATACGACTTGTTGCCACATGCTGCCAAGTAATTGTTCTGAGAATGAAATCTGCTTGTGCAATAATGGTGAAACGAACCCTTTGCTGTACTTCATGGCATTGGAGGAACCCTCAAATGAGAAGAAAAAGCAGCAAGCAGAAAATTGTAGAATAAGACATTCTAAAGAGACAAAAATTGTATGAGAACATGGATTAAAATAAAGTGACGTGTCTTTATACAAATGTTTGATTACTAAATGAGTGTGTTGGAGAAACCCAGTCTTCTCCCTCCTTTATTGGTTTTCCTTTGCAAAAGGAAAATTAGTACTATTGTTACACTGTCAAGCTAGATCTATTTATATACTGGGCAAAAGCTCTTCTCTGTACTAGTGTCCTTTCACCTGCTCAAAATAAATTGACCTCCTCATGAAGAGGTAGATTAGCTACTATTATGATAGCTCTAAAACTGAAAACTGGGTATTACAAGCTAAAGTCTGTTCCCACATATACACCAAAACAAATCCAATGATTTACTGAAGTCACTTTGGAATTGCAAGAAGGTAAATCTGGCTCCATGTCACTTAGAGTAATGTTTTCAATGTGGATAAAATAAAAAAAAAAGTTGGACGTCTAAATTGGCATGAAATCAGACTGAGAAATCTGAATAATAAGTTAGAAGTATAAGAGTAGAGAAATCTGCATTAGCTTTCTCATTAGCACGTATGTTCTAGGCCTTCGTTTTTCCAGCTTGCAAAGGAAATAATCATAAAGATGTAATAATGAATAATTGTGCTCAAGTTCCTTTACAATGACATTTTCTAAAGTCTCAGGTAAATCACAGTACAAAAAATTACTGCTGCTTATATCCATTTATAAGATATCTTTCTTCAAAAACCCCAAATCCTAAACAATTACACCTAATTAAATGATACTGGAAGTACAAAAAGTTGTTTATGTTGATATCCAGCTAGCATGCTTGGGTTTGGTGCTTTAGTGGGGAGGTTGTCGCTTTTTGCTTGTTTGTTTTTCAGTTGAGTTTTTTTGGAAGAGTTACTCCTATTCTGCACTCATTTAAGATTGGAGCCATTGGACACCTTTTGATCAGTTTCAAGAGATTTTGTATTAAGCTCTCAATAAAGTCTGTCAAATAAAGATGTCTAAGTGGAAATCTTCATGACTGAGATGGAAAAAACCCCAATGAGTTTAACTACTAAATACCCCCAAATCAATGTCTACCACCCATTTCCATTTTATTTCCATTTTTGGTGATGCATTGAAAAAAGAAGAGCTGGGGAAGAAGAAAGGTGCCTTACCACTATGGCACCATCCCCTTCTTCCTGGAGGGGAGGCAATTTGCAAACAGCCCTTTGACCTGTGAAAAAGGAAAATGACATTTCCCTCCTAGCTCTGTATAAAATAATTGGAAAACGTGGAGACAGAGTTTTAAAGGAGAGTCTCAGAAAATAATAAAACCAAAGAGCAGATGAGAATTTTTGAGGGGCCCCTAGAGGTAATGGAGAGATCTGAAAATCAAACACGCTTAATGTATTCCTGTGTTCCCTTTTGTATATTTAAATACAGGGCTAGGAGGAACCACTGTAATAAACTAGCCTGACCTCCCTGTGCAACAGAGACCACAGGTCCTGCCTGAAATAATTCCTGTTTGAGTTAGAGCTTTTTTCCCCTGAGGGGAGAAGCAGGAGGAGGATTCCACAATAAAATCCTTGCACTATTTCAGCTCCCCTGTGAGGCACTGGATCCCACAGCATGCTCTTCACCAGCTCTTGTTATGTCTTTCCAGTAAGTTTTAATATAAACAGGTGACAATCTAGACCTTTAAACAGTGTAAGAGGGGTCAGCCTTTGCCTTCACCACTACCCAGAGTGGTATGCCATTAACTAACTCTAATATGTTAGTTTATTTTTTTAAAACAAGCTGAGCAGGGCTCAGCCCACAGTTTCCACTCTCATTGCAAGCAGACCGTAGCTTTAGGACCACTGTGGTCTGAACTACTTTCAAGGCCTTTAGCCCAGTTCTAATTTTGCTGTGAGTGTATCTTTAAAAAGAAAAATTGTTATGATGACAGCTAAAGAAAGCTGGAGTCTCTGGGGCCAACGTCATGTGTTCACATCAGGAAACTGACCACTGTTGTTAAAAATTAAATGCTTGACATGAACTAAAGACACAGAAAAATATGATTCAGTCTTTCAACAAGCACTGTTTATGAAAGCTTGGAAGAGCTGAAAGCCCAATATGATTTACATCCTGGGAGCTGGTATGCAACTTTAAACTTGTTCTTTTTTCAAGTTCATCTTGTCATCCATAGATAAATATAGATTAGGACAAACCAAAATAAATGGGTGGGTACCAAAAGCCACAAAACAACTAACCATAATGGAAGTACTTGTCCTCCTGTTCAATAGCAAAACCAGCATATACTTGGTTTAAATAGCTGGTTGGGGTAAAATGAGTATTACTGGACAGGAACACTTAGCCAGTATGATCCAAACAAGTCAAAAAATAGCCAGAGTACAACCACATAAAATAAAACACTGACCAGATTTAAGTATAATTGGTCACCCTCCCATGTTTTTGGATTCCTATTATTATAGCTTAGGAGGCTCTGTAATGTACCTTTGGAAAAAGTCTAACAATTTCACTGGGCTTCCAACCTTTGCACTTCAGTAAGATGATCCACTGAGAATGTTACTGTATGAAGCTAAAAAAATATTAGAGCCCACTTTGCACACAGAGGTGCAGCAGACACTTCTATCACTGTTCATCACCACCAATGTCTCCAACCCTGTTTGCTCAATGGATCCACATTATGAAGGCAACATCTGAGCAATCCAAACTTTGCATGTCCCACCATAACCAGGTACCCTATTTTCAGCCTAAAAGTGGCATTTAAATAAATATTTGTGCTATGTCATTGGGAAATAAAGGTCAGACAGCATCCCACTGTTTCCAGGATGAGCAAATCCAGTGATTAGACCACAAGTCCCCAAAAACACTTGCTTGGGGCAGCAAGAAGGATTATTTAGCCATGTTACATAACACAGCAGGCTAAATGGGTGCTTTATATATGGGAACAAATTCAGTAGTATTTTCTTGATTTTTTTTAGCTCCTGTTTTCTATCCACTTCTGCCTGTGCTGTTCTGAGCCTCTCTGATGATGCACCTGAATTCCCCCCACAGTATTTATTCTAACAAAAGTACCAAACCCTGGCAGCTCTCCTCATGCCAGGCAGGGCTGGCTGTCCTGCAGCCCCAGGAACACAAGGAGAACATCTGTGCAGACCTGCCATATGGCCCTGGTATCCTCAGCCACACAGTGCCCACCAGCTTAGCTCTCACCAACACCTTCATGATTTAACAAGCAGGGCACGTAGAGCACTACTGACATTTCCTATCACAATATTTACAGAATGGTTACATGTATATATAGAGAGAAAAGCCTTGCAAAACTTTGCAAAGATCAGAATCTTTCAGAACTAGAATAAGACACGGCAGGAAGCATTTGAAGTTATCATATGCACATACGAACATGTACACATTCAGTAATTTGTTCACAAGCCCACTGCTGTTTTGAAGAGGGAAAGAAAATCATGTATGACTGTCTCCATTGCTTTTCCCTGGTCCTTAACCTCTGTTTCCCTTCCTTTTCTTCTCACAGATTGTAAAATCCTCTAGGAAGGATTCTCTCTTCTTTAATGTTTGGAAAGGGCCTAAACAAATCACTGCCACTAAATGAGCATGTATTAAATGGCATCCCAATTTCGAATCACAAGGGGCTGGAAAGTGCAATTCCAACAGCTGCTTTTTTCATTTATGCATCTACAAAGGTCAACCATGAGCTTGAATGTATAATACATAATCTGCCTGTGCTCATCAAAGGAGAGTTCCAGTCTTCAGTTACTTCAGGGAGGAAAGAAACCAGTCTGCCTAACACCTAGTAAGATGCCCTGTGGGAAGTAAAACTGGTGTCAGAAGCAATGTGGGTGATGGTCAGTTCTTTATCTAATCTTTGTATCAGTTGAATCAGTCAATGCTTAGGTTTTAAACGCTCAATCAACAAGCAATATATAATCTTTGACTCAGGAAAGCAGACTTCAAAGGAA
>VZUA01008219.1:16451-26694 GCA_013401035.1 Horornis vulcanius
GAAATATATCTCTGAATATAAGAGGAAAAATTAGTTTTCTTTTGTTGAAAGTAAAAATGTGTATTACATGAATGAAAAAATAGTTGCTATTAGTTTTTTTATAATAATTCAAAACTATTTATTTCCCTTAGTACAATGAAAAAAAATTAAAGTTAGTCTTACTTTTTTATTACTGGATCTCAGAAAACCTGTATTTTTTTAGTATAAACCAAATGTTACATTAATAAGCACAGAAATTATCCAAGGAATCTAATGTCAATCTTTTCAGTACCTTATAATTCATCAAAAGGAAATACCTGTCTTCTTGAAATATGAAAAAATCACTTGTGGTTTTCTCTTATACTCATTTTCCATATTCTGAGATTTCATACTTCATTTCTTATACATTTATGACATCCTCTCTGTAACCGGTTGTGTTTTCTCTGGCTAGCTCCTGCACTAAAGGATTATTTAGTTTGTATTTCACTCAGTGGGCCATGGATCCTAATTGTCACATGCCATGCAATTGAGTTTCTATTCATAAAACAAGGTGTTTTCAATATATACCAGTAATTAGCCTACATACTGTGATTTAAGAATCACATTTTAAAGTTCTTTGCTTTAGCTTAAAAAAAAAGTGTGTTCTACTCTGTTCTGGTGTGATTGCACTGATAGGAGCAACCAACATTCTTGTCCTGTCATGGGAACAACGCAGTAGAACCAGTTCTGTCTGTCTGTGTCTGAGTACTAAAATTCAGGTTATTTTCAAGGCAAGATACAGAGTTGAGGTGTGGCGTTCTCCATAGATGATGATCCCACAAAAAGAAGAAAGTGCCATGTATTTAACTTATGACTGATTCAATTGAGCTGTTCTTTGTTAGAGCTCAAATTAATGAGTCCCCGTTGCCCAGTGTTATTCAGCGTAAGAATAAAGGAAATCAGGAACTCTCAAGATTAATGAACTAGGGGAAAACTCAGGTTAGCAGGCACCTTTTCTGAAGACCTGCACTATATGCCCCATGGAAAGAATGGTCATACAAGACTTATTATGATGTAATCTGGCCGTTCTAGGGCCGTTGAGGTTAAATCTGCTACTTTGAGGGACTACTTTTGTTCCAGAGAATGTCTTAACTTCATTAAACTGTAGAGGCTGTACTATTTCTCCTGTTCTTTTTCTTCTTGTGTTCAGTACTATTCAATAATCTCCTAGGGTTTCGAATAAATTTTTCTTTAACATTTGTACTTGGAAATGAAGACTCTTGAGTATTGTTGACCTAGAAGGAACAGTAATCACCAGTCTCTAAAGGTTTTCTTGGAGGTTCAAGGCCACATGCAAAGCAAACTATAAGAATCAGAGATACAACAGTTTTAGATAAATTTAAATCAGTGTTAAATTAGAATTATCCTAAAAATCTTGGATAGGACTGAGTAGATACAATTTAAATGTAAGGGCATATCTGGATCTCCTCGGAGGTGCTGATGTCTGTGAGCACTGTGAACTCAAGCTGCTGTGTCCTAAGAACAGGTACCAACATTTCTCATAATTATTGACTCATGTGCCTACAATGCCTACAGCATTGGAACAATATTTTAGAGGGAGGACTTTGAGAAGGCTTTTAGAAAAAAGAAAAAATTACTTTGTGATATGCAGAAGCATTTTACATCATTGCTGAAATGCTTGGAGATGGAGGAAAGTGGGAAGCAAAGTCCAAGTACACCACCTTCTTTGTGCTCCCAGTAAATCTGCCTCTAGAGAAAATCAGATTTTTCAGTTGTATATCTAAGAACATATAACAGTTTATCCTGGTTGAATATCCAATGTTAGATTACAGTGTGTAACCAAAATCAGACACAGACACAGCACCAAACTTTTTCTTCAGAAAAAAGGAGTTCTCAGGCAAACTCATGATTATAAAACAGGCATAAAACATGCAGAGAAGTAAAAATCAATAACCATTTTATTAAATACATTTCTTCTATTGACATAAAGAAAATAAGTAAAATTGAATGTGTTTTAAATGTGTGAAGAATTTGGTATCAAAGAAAAAGAAATGGAAGTTCCTCGTGTTTTTTTCAGAAGTTTTCCATATTTTGGCAAGACACATTGCAGAAAATATCCTGGAAGAATACATCAGGAAAGTTCCATAAATGTTTGTTATAATAATAATGATAATGACAATAGGTAAGTTTCTTTGTTTGTTTGATATGTACTGGCAGTGCACTCCCAGAGAACGGCTGTTGGCTGTGTTTACTCCTTTTGTGTTTACTTTTTGCAAATGCTGTGTTGGATTATTATTGTCGCGGGAATGTTTGTTGAAATGTTCATTTTAAAGAGGATATTAGAGGACATTCCCAAATTGTCAATTCTGAACTCATAAATATTACAGCCATTTCAGAAGTTTGATTTACTTGTGAATTCTGTTTAACTTCTTGAGGAAAAAAAGAAGTTTTATTCAGTAGTAATTAACACAACTAAAAATGACAGATTTTATTAGCAATGAGATGCTTGAATGTAGTCTACCAAGCAAGATATTTTCTAAAGAGATGTTTCTCTTGCTGCCTGTATCACCTTGGGTGCCGGATCTCCCCGCGCAGGTTTCAGCTCCGTCCCTGCATGGCTATCTCGCACACCCACTGCCACCAACAGAGATACAGTCACTGCCAGGGTCGTAGGTTCAGTCAAATCGAGTGCCCATGCNATATCAACTAATGGGGATGTGAGATAGATACTGTAAGAATTTCACTGCTTGTGTATTGTGGTTCCTATTGGCACACCTCTGTGGGGCGTATAATTCTGTTGCAATTTTAACTAGAAAGAAGTTAATTTCATAAATTACTCAGCATTTGGGTTTGTTTGGTTTAGGGATTTTTTTAATTTTGCTTAAGCTGTTCATAAACAGAAATCCTTACTAAGCAAGATCTTCTGGGGCGTTTCAAAGTTACAGACCTGGACAGGCAGACATAACCATGGGGAGCAAGCTTATCAACTGCTCTAGAAAGCAGATAAAATAGTTCCTTTCTTACCCCAAAATCAGAGAAAAAAACTAACCAACCAAACAAAAATCTGAAGAGCTAAGCAAATTAAAACTTTCAAGGAAAAGAAAAAAAAAGGCAAAAGAAACAACAAAAAGATACATAAATTACTTTTCATTTATAGATTGTGATTATTTTTATGATGTTTATTGAAATATGTTAAAAAAGCAGCAAAGCTTAAATGACTAAATAAAATAACCTGTCCAAAAATATGAGCAGGAACATTTATCAAAAAACAGATGGTCTCTTATACACAGAATTAAACATCTCTAAAAACATACCAATGCATTTATCTTGATGAATTCATCCTCTAGCAGATATCTCAAATAGCAGCAGCAATTTACCTGCAGGCCTGGAAAACACATTTCCATGAGGATACATGATGTAGAAATCAGTTCTGGATTTCAGTTTTTTACATGTTGAGCAGGAATATGATGATAAGTTTTCCCTTCTCCTGATCTAATCTTCCGTCAGAAAAAAACTCTCTCTCATGGTCCTGAGGCTTAAGGGCACCAAATTTAATTCCAGCCTACAATTTAAGCAACTGTACAACTCTCTTAAGTACTACCTATTTGCATTATCTTCCACTGAGTCATCTGGAAATATGACCTGGGTCCTGCACATGCCTTCTCTTACACAAAATCTCTAAGAAATCGAACTGTCAGGCTTTCCTCCTCCTTTTCTATCACTGAAGATGTTTAATAAAAGATTTTTAGTAACGGTCAGTAATAAAAATTTTAAAAAGTTATTTTGAGCACACTGAAAAATTGTTCACCATATGCATATCCAGAAACTCCTGTGCTATCACCAATGAGGAATGATTAGTCAGGACAGCCTTTTCAAAGGTTTCTCAAAGACATAGATAACTCCTCTTGACCAGAAAAATTTGAAAAATGGCAGACCATTATGGAAACTGACAATCTTAAATATTCTTCCAAGGAATTCACTGCAGCACTGTAAACTTAAACATTAGCGTCACAAAACATCTCTGACTTGGCTCCTATGGCATTTACAACTGCTTTTAGATTAGAATACTTCTGGAGACTTTCTATAGGAACTTGTATTACCACTGAGCTTACCTGAGTGATTAACAATATTCTTGTAGCACCGAAAGGCTCCTTTAAATAGATATATATCTACCTATAGATTAATATTTAGTCCTCTGAGATTAGAAGGAAATGATCATGGAAATATGACTGGAAAACCCTGATGCAATAAGGAAAAATATCTCCTGAGGCTTCACAGAATCAGTATTTGTTGCATGCTGGACTTACAGCATTTATGATATACTGGATCCAGTGTTAGTTTCTCAGGATCTCCCAGTCAATACGTGCAGTCATTTCCATAGGAAGAGCCCACAGCACAATGTAAACACAGAGCAAAGGTCCAAACAAGTCATCTTCCTAAGCACTTACACCAGCTAATGAATGAAGTTGGTGAAAACTTGGTCTCGCATTTTAAAGATATGATAATTCAGGTTTCTCACAGGATAATCTGCTCCTGTTGTCAGAATCAGTGATGTTACTCCCCTGTCATCAGATTACTGATATGGCAAGACTCACTTTTCCCCAGGCACTCAGAAAATGGGAAAGAGCTGTGAGAGCTAGAATGTAGGTGGGAACTCTGGGGATTTGTAATGCATTATTATAAATTGCTTTGCTATTTATGTAGATTTAAATAATAAAATAAACCCATAAGCCTTCTTATCAGCCACATTAAATATGTGTTCAAAGAAAGGACTAAGCCAACCTGCATTTAAAACTCCTCACTCCCTTTGCATTCTACCAGTGCTGTGGGATTTACACGTCCCCACACATTCTCTGCAAACCCTGGGTAACAAACAGTGTGTGCACAGGACCCAAAGAGGATGTTTTGAGCCAAGGGAGAGTGTCTGTTATAGGAGCTGGAGACATTACTCTGCACAGGGCATGATTCGTCAGCTGTCTCTGCTTTATTATGAGCAATTAATCTACAGTGCCTTTTGTGGCCATCACTGAGACAGGGTGGGATGGGAGAAGGGGCAGCACATCAGGCAGAAAGCCCCAGGATATTCATGATTTCTCAATATGCTAACACCTGGAACTCTAGCCTAAGACCAGTGAGCAAATCATGCAGATCTTTTTAAGATAATACGTTGGGTATGTGAGAAGTGCATATGGAGACAGGAGAGGCACTTTTGGTACATACCGACTAATTCTGTAATTGCCTTTGATAAGGTGTTGCATTTAAGCTAATGACCTAATGAAATGTGACTGTGAAAGGAAATGTTTCCTCAGAAACCCTATATTTACATGTGCCTTTCATACGTGTGAGACACTGTCCAGAGGGTGGATCGCCATTGCTAGCCCATGGCTAGGTAGAAGTGCTTAAAAAAATGGTCTCTGATATAGTACACAATGTCTGTGTGAATAAATTCTATAATAAATTCCAGAAGATTTCTACTGTCTTCTGCAATTAAGTTGAAACATCATATCAGAAAGGCGAAAAAGAACAAAAAAATGGGACTTTAAAGACAATGACAAAATGCCTGGGTATCTGTATTGAATCAATTCAATAAAAAATATCTTTATCTTATTAAAAAAAAAAAAGTGGCTGAGATAACATAAATACTGAATAACATTGTCTGTTTACTTGCCAAAGCAAGTTATTTTTGTACAAAATTTTGATTTATGCTCCTGTTAACCACTCCTTCCTTTCTGAGCTGTTCCTCACATTTACCTGGGATGTACCCTGACAGTTTATTTTATAGCATCCCTCTTAAGCAGAAAAGACATAAGAAAGAAACCTCTCTATCTCTCATGTGCAAAATTTTGCTTTGGAAAGAAGCCTTAAGAAGTTTTTAAAAGGTCAATTAATCAATCAGGGAAAAGTAAAAATGTTATTTGACTCGGAAACCTGGCCACACCACTCAGATAATGAATGATGAATACTGAGCCTTTGAGTGAATCCTCACCATCAGCAGCCCATGACTAATCGATAGGCTGACATTTTCACACAGTTGCAGAAGGTGATCAAATTTCATAAATATCAGATTGTTTCTGGAAAAATACATGAACAGGAAAAGGAAAAAAGAAAAGAGGATGAAAATTTACCAGTGACCTGCTTGCTGGTGGCTGTGGGCCCAGGGCTCCTGTGTGCAGGGAGAAGATGCCACCAGCATCCCTGCCAGCCATGCCCTGCCCTGCCCAGGGCTGTGCAGGTACCAGTTGGGCTGATGAAGGCAGCTGGGGTTGTGGGAGGAAGGCACCCACAGCCCTGCCACACCACAGCCCAGGGTGAGCTGTATATGCCCTCACATACACAAATCTACACCACATCACAGGAATGAGGACTTGACTGGTATCAGAAGGCAAGTTATTCACGTTTAATCTGCCTGGAGAGGTCATTTCTGAGTCACTACTGAGCAAAGTTACCAAGGACAGCAGGGTAAATAATTAAGAGAGCAGTTAACAGGGACCAGGATTTGTTGATGACTTGGGCTATGTAGAAAAACTGTAGTTTAAGGTAATGAAAAAGCTGTTCAGCAAGAACAAAGGATGAAAAACACAGTGTGTGCTAGAAAGCATATGCTCTAAAAAGAATTAACATGAAATTCTAAAGCAATGATGTGGCAAAAGCAGTCAGTATTGCCTGTGATTAAACAGAAGCATGAAAACAGGAAGGTGGTTTTTATCCATGCAGCCAGTCTGACACAGGAAGGCAGACAAGCTTAACTCCACAACAGGATGTTTAAAATCTGGAAAACATGAAGAACAAAAAAGTCCCAGAAATTATTCAAATCTTTGAGTAAATGCCAGGTCTGTTTAGTTTATCAAAAACAATTTTGAAGGCTGATTTGATTGCAGCATACATGCATGTACTTTCCAGGGTGAAATAAGCTCTTTTGAGTTAGAAGAGTAAAGACAGAACTTGTAGTGGAAATCTAATGGCATAAAAATTCAGATTAGAAATTGCAGGTATTTTATTCTTTAAAACCTTCTTTTTTTTCTTTTGCCTTGTTGGCAATTATCCACTGGAAATAGATAACAAAGGGAGGGGTTTATCCTCCAGTTTCTTTTGTCTTCAAATAAGGATGTTTTTCTGGAGATTCAACAACATGAAACTGGTTTTTAGAAGTCATGGTGTGCGGTACAAAATGTAAACTTGATAATCTTGCTAGTCACTTCTGACTTTGTGATGTCTTGATGCAATTATTGAGTTTTAGCCCTGAGGTCTCTTGCCACGTTCCTGGTTTTGTCATAATTTGAATGTCCAGGTAGCAATAAGTACGTCAGACACATTTGTGCCCTTAATTGATGACTTCACATTGACAGCAGCTGTATCCTGATGTACTGTTACATCTGCAGATTTCTGTAAATGCTTCTGTTTGCTTCAGCATCATGGCCAGGCTTCTGCCTAGAGGTGGTTTCACACAGGGCTCACCTTCACCTTCTCATTTTAGATATGGCACCAGCTTCAAGCTTAAAATCAGGTGGCACTGTTGACATGAGCCTATCTGAGCTGTACCACGTGTATTTAAATTTGAGGTGTGAAAAAACTTTTTTACTCTAAAAAAAACAATTAAAATTGTGACCAGTGAGGCTGGTGTAGCCTGTCCAAGCTAGAAAAAAGGAAAAAGAGTGTGAAGGTGTCTGGGTAACACCTCCTTTGTTTTGTTTTAATATGCTTTTTAACTCAGCCCAAAGATGATCACAATGAACGAGATTTTTGAAGGTGTTTCTAGTCCTGGGAGTATCTGAACAAAAGGTTAGTGGCTCTAGGTTTGGAATGATGCTTTCCCAGGAGAAATACCAATGAAATCAGGCCATAACAGACCCAGCATGCATTGTTTTCTTTGGTTTGGTTTGGTTGTTTTACAAACCAGGGCTGAAACCTTCTTAAAACATCCTCAACCAATATATAAAGAAAGAAAGAAATTACTGATGATTAACTACATAAGTTCTTTTATTTCCCTCCTGACTTAGTCTGGGTGCCTTGAAGGTGGTTAGTTTGGTCTAAATTAAATTGATCTTGTTCTGATCCATGACCGAAATATATTACTTAGAAATTAAATATTTTACATAAATATTATTGCTATTATTGTAGAGAAGAAAATAAAAAATTTAAAAGTCAAGTTTATTATTTGAAGAGGAGAGGTGAGCTTTAGGCAAATAGAAATCTGAACATTTTAATCCAAAGCCATTATGGTTTTGAATTTTTTTTTCCTAATCTTTTCATTAGCATTTCTCTTGGTTTCTAGATAATCAAGAAGGATTAAATTTTTTTAAACTCTTTTTTCTTTTAAAATATTTGTTGAGTATGTAGTAATACTTCACGCTGTACTCATTGTCCAGTTTTTCAATAAGTATATTATTTGTGGAAAGGAAGTTGTATATGCAAAGAACAAAAAATGTATTTTAAAAGCAAAACAGTATGCAGTCATACACTATCATAACTGTAGGAGAAAGCTTTAGTTTCAATTTCTGTTTGCTATTTCTTTCACTGTAAAACTTGTCACTCTAGTGCAGTCTCTCTAGTGCTTGACACATTCATATCGTTTTCTGTGATGGCTTTCCTTCAGTCATTCATATCCTCCAGATATGGGGTGTGTGTTCTCAAAAATCCTAGGGCCTGGAATTTTGCTGTGCCTCATATGTAGAAAATTATCAAATAGTAGTTTCATGAGGAACAGCTTCCAATTTCAAAAATATCTGAGTTGCTATGATTAAAAAAAAAAACAAACAAAAAACATCTGTTAGTAGAATCATTTCAGTGATCAGTGTGGCAATCTCCTGGAAAGAGAGAAATACTTGTATTTTTTCNTCTCAGTTTTATTGAAATATAATTATTGATTTAATATTTTAACTTTTCTTTTATATTTTACAATTGTATACTTTTGTCTTTTTAATCCTTGACTAGCCTTTAGAGACCAATTTCGGTACTAGATTTTGTTTGGAAAATGTGTTGGAAGACAAGTTCATTTCAGAAATACCATCTGAAGCTCACCTTATAATTCAGAGAAACACAATAAGGGTTAAGGATTAATTACTCTTAAAAATGAAAAAAGTTTGGTCTTGAGTAGCTATCCTGAGACAAGTGAGATAGCTCTTAAAAGATCAAACAGAAGGTATGTACAAAAAAAATTAAAACCAAAAGAAAAAAAGAACTCAGAATCATCTAGAGTTTAAAAGAAGAATCTTTTTTCTAGAAATGTTTCATTGTCTGGGGTACCTTTATGAAGTATTGATACAGAGCATTAAATGATTGGCCAGAACTGAGGGCTCCTACCAGTAAATAACTGCAACTCTCTGCGTTCCCGAAAGCTGCTATTGAGAGTACAGCAGTTATTTCCCTTTTGACATTTCCTAGTCTTTTCAGAATTATTTTTTTGTTTTATATACATATGGGAATTTCTTCCAAATCAGTAGCATCTCTGTATAAAATGAAAGAAAAAAATCCCAGAAGCTTCACCTTTGTGTGCTGGAAGGTCATACTCATTTTTTCCTTTGTAGCAGAAGAAAATGAAATCAACCTGGTAAATATCTATAGGCAGCCATCAGAAAGAAAAGTGGCTCCTCTGTTCTAAGAGGAAAGGGAAGTAAATTCAAGTCTGACAAAATTGTCACTAGCCAGAACCTGCCAGTCCTGCTTATTTTTAAATCAAACAGCCAGTGGTAATGAGGTGATGTGAGCCTCAGGAAACGAAATCAAACAGCAGAGGTTAGCTCTTAGGAAACATTCTCAGTTAGCCTGGTGGTCTATAAGGGTGCAGAAAAGCAGACCTTTGTGTTTTCAAGACCTTGAAAAGTTTATCTCTTACCATGAGTAAAACCCTTTGTCAGCTCCCACTGCAGTCGGTGGAAGGATTCATGCTGTTTACAGTGGGAAGCAGCCTGCCTGTGGGAAGTGAAAATATCCTGGATGGGTTTTTTAGAAACAGTCTCTAGGGATGTACCTGTTATCACATTCAAATTGATGAATGTCCCAAATTTTTTTTTGCTCTTTTTTCCCTGATCTTTTTAATGAAGAAAAAAAGTTTTTAATGTCTGTAATTTTGTGCCTCCCTATTTAGAAGCTGTGTTTTTCTTGAAATGTGGGCAATCATGGACTTTCTTCTATCTGTGGATATACTGTAATTTTCATCAGAACTAGGTGATTTCTTTTTCTGATACAAAAGGAGTCTTTTGTCATAAATGTTTATGGAAATTGTTAGTTAACAATGATATAAAATCTCTGTTGAGAACAGGTTTCT
>VZUA01008225.1:0-10685 GCA_013401035.1 Horornis vulcanius
ACCTTTCAGGGGATAACACGGTTTCTTCCGCATACCTGCCTGCTACTCTGGGAGATGTCACCTGCCAGCAGAGCAGCTGAAAGAGTTGTGTGCACAGGCTTCATTCAGGTCACCTCTGCGTGTCTTTGCTTGCAAGACAACAGCCAGCTGAGAGCTTCCGTTCTTACTTAACTGGGAGAGAGGGAGCTTTACTGAGCCCAGCAACAGGCAAAGACGCAAAGGCACGAGGCTTTCTTCCACGTACTAGTGCTAAGAGCAGGCTGGGAAAAGGGTTTACTTCACAAAGCTCCTGGAGATTTCTTTTTTCCCCTCCTGCTCCAGCTGAAGATCAAAATCCCAAGCTTCTGTGAGACTAAACAGAAATAAAGCCACCTGGTTTGGGTCAATTAAAATGTTTTGTTTCAGTAGTATCTGAACATGCTGTTAATAATCAGCCTTAATTGAAGAACAAGGGCATTTCAAATTAGAAAACTAAAAATCTTGGTTGTCAAAGGGAGACTTTTCAAGAATATGAGGGCTCTTTTTTAAACCAAGACATTTGTCAAAGCCGTTCTTTTTTACCCAAAAAAAAAAAAAAAAAAAAAAAAAAAAAAAAAAAAAATTTCACTTCAATAGATCTGCTACCTTTTAGACACAAACAGAGACAAGGAGAGAGAAAGGTAAGGCCTAAAGCTGGTTGGAAACCAAGGTCATAACCAAGGTCATTCACTAAATCACTATCACATCAAGGGTTTGAAACTATAGGATGAGTTCTGTATTCCTCACAGGCATCTGCTATTGCCTTTTATAACACCAGGATTTCACTAATTACTTAAAATCTCCAGCCCATCTTTCATCCTCAGGCATTACATGGAAGCTACATTACCTCCTTAGGAGATTAATGGGACCCTTCTGCACAGGAGCTGGTGGTTCCCTCATCATCCACACTGCTGATCCAGCATGTTTTACAACCACTCCACCTGGACAGCTTGGACATGACTGAAGTGATAAATAACCACCTCTGCTTTGTGTGCAAGAAGAGACACCCCCCTCAGCACTGGTTCAATTGCTAAGGCAGAGCAGAAGACAATGTTGCTCTTCACAGCATTGGCTTGGAACCCCAAGAACCAAATTTACAGATGATGCTTTGTCACCTGAGTTATTGCCAGTGGCTTCAGGCATTGTCAGATTCCCAAGCAAGCAGCAGATCTGTGTTCACTAAGGAACAGGAGAGAGGCTCAAAGGCAGCAGAGGCAGGAAGAAATGTGCATCCCTGAGGGCTCCACAAAGGCAGTGATGACAAGAACACAGCCAGCAAATGGTTCCCAGTATGTTGTACACAAGAACACTTCCACACAAGAGTTAGCAGAGGGAAAAAAAAAGGAAAGTTGGCTCCATGGAGCCACCTCAGCCACTTCCCCATTCCAGGATTGGGAAAACAGCCTCAAAAAGACATATGAAGCAGGAAGGGATCTAGGAAAAAAACCAAAAAGGGATTTCTAGAATTCCTAGAAAGCATACAGGCAAAATCTTATGAAGTGACAAAATTCCTAAAAAGATAGGAATTTCCTAGAAAACAGATTTTTTTTCTACAAAGAATCCTAGAAGAAACGGAGAAAGTATTTGCAAAGTTCCTGATAAGCACTCAAGGACATTTCTAGAAATCAAAACAAGAAATGGCTTGAAAGCAACATTGCCATGGAAAACCAAAGGCGAGATTTCTAGCAAGCAGTGTGGAAATTTCTGGGAAGAAATATAAGAAATCCTGGAAAGTTATGTGAGAATTTCTAGAAATCATATGGAGATACTCCTTGGAAGGAACCCAAAAAAATCCTTGGAATCATCCTGATAAAATTCAAAAGAAATCAAAGGAGAAATTTCAGGAAAGGGAAAATTATTGGAAAACATCCTGGGACACTTCTAGGAAGCGGAGAAAAAATTTCTGGAAAGTAACTCCTGTGGTAAAATGTCTAGAAAATATCAAGGAAGTTTCTAAAGCTAAATGTGAAAATCCTGGAAGGCAGCTGGGAGAAGGCTAGGAGAAAATTCCCAGAAAACAACCTGAGAACTTTCCAGAAAGCAACATGGAGCTTCCTAGAAAGAAAATTTGGAGAAAACTTATGGAAACTCTGGAAAATTCAGAGAAAATTTATTATGTGTTCCCAAAAAGCACTGCAGAACATTCAGAAAAAAACCAAAGCAGAAATTCTAACAAGAAAAAAAAATATTTGAAATTGGTTCGAAATTGCTTCAAAATTGCTAGAAATCAATGTGGCATTCCTGGAAAATGTGCTGGAAAGTAATGTAAATGAAAGAAAGTAATGTGGAAATTCCTGAAAAGAAATGAGGAAAATTCCTGGAAAGAACCCAGGATAATGTTGAAAAAGGAAATGGAGATTCCTACAAAGTACTGGGAATGTTGCTAGAAAGCACTGACAGTGCTGATTTTTAAGGGGAAGAACAGGTGAGGGTGGTAGCAAACCTGGAGAGAGGGAAGTTTGAGAAAGGTGTGATAGCCCCAAGATCCCAAGAGTGCTGAAGGTGAAAGGCAGAGGAGCAGCACTCAGCCTCAGGGAGGTCCAGCTTGGTGCTGGGATGGCAGGGGACCAGGAATGTCACCTCAGGGACCAAGGCTCACACAGGGAGGAACACAAGGTCACATTAAGTCTGCCCACATGGGCCTGATCCACATTCATCTAGTCTGATCATAGAAATCTCCAGTGATGAATAAAAACCCTTTTCCTTGTCAAGGCATCTCCCTATTTACCTTCCCATATTTCTGGAAGGGCTCTCTTTGGTGTACAGCCTCACTCTCTGAACCTCCTCTTTGCCTGTCCTCTCAGGCACTGAGAAGGGTGTGTTCCTAAGGCCACAGGATAATTTGAGTGGGAAGGGAGCTTAGGAGGTCTTTTAGATCCAACTTCCTGCCCAAAGCAAGGTCAGCTCTGAGGTGAGACCAGGTTGTTCAGGGCTTTGTCTGCTGGAGGCTTAAAATCCTCCAAAGGCTGAGACTGCACAGCCCTTCTGGGCACCTGTCCCACTGCTTGACTGCCCTCACATGAAAAGTTTGTGTTGTATAAGGAGGATGTATATGTAACCTAAGGGGGATGTATACATAACCAGCCTGAACCTCTCTTGTTCCACAGGATGTCCATTGCTGCTCATTCTCCTGCTGTGTTCCACTGCAAAGAGCCCAAATTTGACTTCCCCATCTATTCCTTGTAAAAGCCTCCTGAGCACATCCATGGCTGCTCACGCTGCCCAGACAGCCCTCCCTTCCTCCCTGGCAGATGATAGGCCCATCTGCCCAACTCCCTTAAGACCAACTTTGTTTTTTCCCCATGGCTTCTTCAGGAGCTGTTTTTCAGACCATCTCTGCTCAGGAAGAAGAAGAGATCACAGAGGAATTGGTGACATCACTTCTATGATGTTCTCTCCCCAGCTGACTCAGCTGTCTGGGAAAGAGCCTAGCAATTATCTCCAGTAGGCCTCTGCTCATCTGATTGACTTGTCTTTGCTTTCATGCCTGGCACTTCAAACATCAGGGACAGCAAGGCAGGGGGAGAATTTTCCTAATGGAATGAAACAAGGGCTCCAAAAATTACAGCTGCCTCATCCAGAAAGCAGAGCATGTCTCAGCCCCCCCCACTGCACTCAGCCTCCAGGTCATCACCCACACACCCAGGCTCAACTGCACTGACAGTAATCATTTGTAAGCAATTAATTGTGGAAGTGGAAGAGATAGGACCCACATAACTCACTGAAAGGCAGCATGGAATATGACCTCAGAAGGTGAAATCCACTCTTGGAGGTTCCTGTTAGGTGTGGAGGGATGTGACATAGTATGAGCTCCTACTTCCACCACTGACTCCAGGCAAGTCCTTTAGCTGGTTGTGCCTTCAGTTTCTCGACTGTATCACCTGGCAATGGCTCCCACTATGCAAGAGGAGAGTATCCAGCACAACAGCCCCTTGATCTGTAGCTACCCGAATAAAACAGGCCTGGTTCTGGTTGCTGGGCAGTGGCCATGGTACAGCCCACACCCGAGGGTCAAGCCAAAAGCTCTCCTCAGAGCCAGGTCACTTTGTCCATATTGCCACCTGGGAACGGGTCCTGGCCTGCCTGTCCCCAGAGCTGGGCCGAGTCACTGGCCAGAGGGTGTGCTAATGATGGAAGAGGGCAGACCACTGTGGGCCTGTGCCCTGGCTCTCCAGGGCCTAGTGTAGACATGGCCACCATGGCCCCTCTGGGGCATTCTCTACGCCCTGGGGGTAAAAGGAGATTCCTTTCTGTCCCCGCTGTTCAGCTGCAGCTCGGGTTGCAGGTGTCCAACTTGGGCTCAGGAAGAGCTGAGTTGAGAGCAGCTCTGAGGGAAGTGGTTTCAGCATCGCTGTGTTCAGCCTCTCCCACACCACCTGGGCATCTCTGTGGGGTGGTGGCTGCTCTCCAAGGGAATTCCTGCTCTAGCAGAGTGCGGGTACTGCCTATGAGATGACAGCTGCTGCTGGGGCAGAGCCACACACCCACATGCTGTCTGAATAATGAAAACAAAAATGCCTTGCTCCCACTGGATGCTGTTTTATTGCCTGACTGGTGGTTGCTGCCATGTGAGTCACTTCCAGGGGAGGCCACAAGGCACTTCTGTTGCAAAAAGAAGAAATGATGCAGAGCCTGAGCTGCTGTGCACTTGGAAAAGCAGATCAATACATGATCAGCAGATCAATCACTGTCTTGAGGAAGGGAATTCTAGCTGGAAAGGCTCTCCTGCTTTTTCTGGGTCATTAGTAGAGCCCCCTATTCTAAAGCAGGGCCTCCATCTAACAACAGCGCTCTCCTTGATTAATGCTGATTAGCCCTGCTTTGCTTGGTACGTTGATTAAAAAGCAAGGTTCATTTCCCAGGTTTCCTTCCCAATCACATTCCCTAATTTCTTTTGGCACTGCCACAACCTCTTAATTCTTCAGTCCTTCAAGAAGCTCATCAGACAAGGACAATGCTGAGGCAGTAGCAGACAAAGGTCAGATGTGGGTTATATCCAAAGGGAAGCTCTCTCTTGGGCTGTGTTACTCTTTGTAGTGGGCTGGCTAGTGCCATTGTCACCTTAAAATGTTGCTCATGACAACTGCGAAGGCAGATCAAAACCCATCCCCACTCAGGATACTGTTCTCCTCAGACATATCTGTTTGATTCCCAGCAGCTGTAGAAGCAAAGGGCCCCATGTTGCCTTTTCTTCAAATTATTAGCTAAATTGCTGTAGAAATGTCTTTAGGCTTAGCCCAATAGCCAACCCTGCTTGTTCAATGGCTGCAGCAGATGCAAAGAAATCAAAGGAAACAGGGCATGTACAAAGGGGTCTTGGCCCACTCTTCCCATCTTTGGTGGTCTGTGGTTCAAGGGTTTAACATCCACCAGTGCATTGTCAGTTGCACTCCATGGAAATGCAAAAGGGACTTGTTTGTGTCTGTATCAAATCTACTGCTTGCCTGCTTTCAGAAATACCTAGTTACGAGGAAAGAGCAGCAATCCTTCCCTCACAGCTCCCTACCCTCCATGATATGAGAGGTCTCTGTTGTTGCCCCTTTAGGCACCTCTTTTTCTAGCCAGAGGGTCCTTCCTTCACACAGAACCAATTTGGCAGCTTATTGGAAGTTGTTTCAATAAAACAACCAGGGCTTAAGAAAACAAACATCATATTACTGCCTCTTTCACAATAAGAAAGTGGAAATCCAGAGTCTCTTTAAAACACAACCAAGTAGATAACAATTTGAAGCAGAGAGCAATGAGTTAATCTGACATCTGAATATTCACTGCTATTAAGATGAAGACTTGCCTCCTTCAGCTCTTATGTAAATAGAACTCATCTGCGATGCAGATTTTATTAATTAACTGGCAAATCGAGAAAACCCCAATAGGCTGTAATTGAACTTCGTGCTGATGATAGATGAGGAGACACTTACAGGCCATCCGCTGTGTCTGCACTGTCACTCCTGGATCTGCTGCCATCCCTGCCCATCCTCACAGCAGAGGGGCTGCCCCATCCTGAGCAAAATCAGGAATATCTGAGGGCAAACGCCTGGAGCTGATGGGATGCCTGGAGCTGATGTGATACCTGGCACATATTCTTCCTGAAGCACCCTCTGGCTCATCACAATGCTTTTGTTCATATTTTCTGCAGTTCCCAGATGCTCTCAGGAGGCAGGCACTAACTGCTGAAGCTTCAACAGGAGTGTGGATGCTCATGGCTTTGAGGGAACATAATCCCCACTAATAAGAGGAGGGGACATTTGTTGATGCTGTGGAGAGCTGGGCTGCTCAGATGTCCACAGGGATCCTGGGTAACCTGGGAAATGTAAGATTTCCCTATACCTGGGGATGGTATACCACAGTAATGATATGCCCTATAGAAGCACACCCCAAACCTAGATCTTAGATGAAGCACAGACCAGTCAGATTTCTGTGTGTCCCGGTGGTGACCCTGCTGGGTAACAGGGAGAGTGGCAGAGCAGCCTGTGTGTGGAAAAGGCAGCCCTAAAGCCCTGCAGCAGCACCATCAAGGCAGCACGTGGCAGAGCCCAGCGGGAAGGAGATTAAGGCATTATTGATGTAGGAGGAGAAGGGATGAATGAAACAACCCCCTGCACGGGTGCTTTGCAGTTCTTGGAGGGGAACTAATTTTGCTTTTATTTTGCTAGAGAAACAGCGAGGCAGCAGCAAGGAGCCCACCCTTGGAGCTGCCGCAGCCTGGGTTCTTCTCAGCTCGGGAAGAGGAAGTGGCATTTGAAGCACTGAGATGTGAGAAGAGTTTCATTATTGCTCTGGATGGCCCCTTCATTAGAGGAAAACACAGTATTTAATGAAGGGGAAAGAAAACTGGAGCTCCCTGCTGTGTCCAGAAAGCTGTCTCTTTTCAGCTTTGCTTCTTTCCCTTTATTTACGGGAATGAGGGAGGCTGGACTGATCCATCCCTGTAGCAGCCCATCCCTGGGTCTCATGAGGGATGCTCCAAGGCCACCCCAAGAGAAGATCTCCCTCCAGACAGGGACCCGCAAGCACAGTTCCTGCTGGACTCTCCAGTTTTGGGATAACTCCCTGTGCCTGCACCCAGGTGGGCAGAGGCTGCTGGCCCTGGGTGCAGATATGGGATACCAAGATCTACGCCCCCCTCCAACCACACCCCCCAGGAGCTCTACACCAGAAATTCAGTGCCATTAAGGAGAAACTGAGGCACAGGGGATGTGTTACACACACCTATGAAGACCATGCTTGATTAAAGGCACGGGGAATGCTCTCCCCTTGGCTTCCTTGCAAAGTGTGTTCAGATTACCAGGGAAGGACTTGGTTTCTCATGACTGGCTTAACAAACCCAACATGGGATTCACACATCAAGCTAATTCTTCCCAGCTGGCACCAATTATTTGCCAAGGTAGTTTTGATCTCTCAATTACACCCCATGAAGTTTTCAGCATGGAAAAGCAGAATATCTTCTCTTTCTCTTCTCCTAATAATTGGGGTTTTTTATAGCAACATGTCAACAGACATCAGGAGTAGAACCGGCTCACATTCCCTTTGCTGGGACAACTCTAGCTCTGCTAGGAATTGAGATAAAAGGAAGCTTGCTTTCATCCCAGCATAAGCAGGCAAGAAGTGGAGCATGAACAGAGAGAAGACAAGCAGAGAAGCGAGCACTGTGATTTTATTCTGAGTCTCTGCACCTAAAGCTGTCCTTAATCACCACTCATGACTCATAGCCATTTCTTTCACTGGGAGCTCCAGACAGGGTAATTTGGTTTCAGAGGCTCAGAGGCACATTGGCTGCAAGGGACCTCTGGATCTCTCCCATTCAACCACTCATAATTTGCTCTTGGAATTTTCTTGGGTTCCCTCATGACCTGTCCTGCTCCCAAAGTGATGAGTTTTGAACGTGCCCTCAGGTGAGAAAGCTTCCTGCAGCAGAGAAGGTGTTAGAGGAAGAAGAGTAGTTTCAACAGTTGCCTGCTGTCTTGGCTGCTCTGGAAGATTTCCCAGTCCCCTTCACCAAGTCAGCTGTGCCAGGAGATGGACTCTGGGACCTGTGTGGGTCAGGGTTCTTGGAAGACAGGGGGAGGAGGGGATCCATAGGATCTCAGGAGACTGAGAAAAACAAAAAGAACAGGGGACACAGCTTGCAGGAAGCAGTGAGGTTCAAGATAAGGTCAGGAGCTGGAGAGGGGCTGTGTGTGTGAAGGTTGGATAACCACAGGCTCGGACCATCAAACCCAGCCAGCATCTGACATTAATCATTTTTCCTGCTTGATTCTCGGATGCAGCTGGAAGCTGGACTGAGGTTTGACTGGAGCCAGGATCAGCATCTGCCTGCTCTGCCTGCTTCAGAGACAAACTCCTTTATCCTGGGCCTTCCTGCTTTATTTACAGAGACCATGGCCCCTTTTCAGTACCATCACCAGGACATTCCAGTGATTTCCAAGCAAAGGAACAAGTTTCCAGTAAATTACATTTCCGGCAACCATCTCTGCTAATTAAAGATTATGAAATGAATTTACCATTGCGTCAATTAAAATCCATTCACAGCTAATACCTTCCTCTTTTTCAACGTCATTTATTTATTGAGGTTAGGGAAGGAAGGAACCGTGCTCGGAGTCTCCAGAAGTTCTCTGGATTTGGAACAGACTTGGCTCTGCCTCATTACATGGAATAGGTCCCTGGAGAATGCAGACTGATTGCAATCTAATTTATGGCATTCATCAACATATGAATTAATGCTGGGGTCTCAGATATGAGATCTCTCTATTTGCCTCTCCCTCCTCGCACAGGCTCAGCAGCTCAGTTCCACTGCCATGCTTCCTTCCCTCCCAGTGCTGCTACTTTCCTGCATTAAAGAAACAGCCTTGCTTTTGGTTAGGAAAGCTTGTTTATCATGAACAAACTGGGCATCTCACCTAAATTTCTGGGAACTGAAGTCAACTGAAACCAAGAAGAATTTAATCCCTGTTTTGAATGAGTTTGGTGCTCAGCTGTCGTGCACCTCAGCTTCCCCATCTGTGACACAGGGACGCTGTTCCCAGCCTCCCTCTGAAAGCCACAGGGAGAATAAAAATACACTTGTGCTTTGGAGCCCTGCAGAGAAGTTTGCAGAGGGCCTTTGTGTGTTTTACTATTGCTTCTCTGTATTATTCTTGGCTTTGACCTTGGACTGAGCTGAACCAAAGAATAATCAAACAAAGCACTTACATTTCAGGTGCATGTTGGACACTTGTAAAAGAAAGCCTAGAACTGCAAAGTCCTCTGGTAGCAGCCATTAACCCATGTGGTGACTGGAAGCCCTGGAGGTGCTGGCAGGGTCATAAATCATGCAAGTGGTGGATGAAGGGCCGCTGTCTGCTCTCTGCTGAGAGGCTGGCACAGACAAAACACGACAGCAAAACAAATCTGAGGACAGAAAGTCGGTGTGCAGGATGCCTCAGGGCAGGGAAGGCAGGTCATGGAATAGGAGGAGATGTGCAGAGGAGCAGAGTGCTATTCAGCTATTGAAAGGGGGGAGTTCTGCCTTGTTGGCATGAGCAAGCAGTAGTTGCACAGGGTAACTGAGAGCTTAGGATGGGAACTGTAGGATGTCTGTCTGCTGGGGTCAGGCTTCTTTTCCTTGGGGCACAACTCCACAGTCAGAGCTGGTTTTGAGAGAGAAACCTCTGCATTTGGGCTCCCTCACTGCTCAGATCCCGAGGTCACCTTCAGCAGAGTTCAGTTCTGGAGAAAAGGTCTGGTACAATGTCACTGAAGCTCAGCATCACCATGAACTGCTCAGCATCACTCACCTGCTCTTCCTTAATTGTCTGAATGTGCATGGACTCAGTGGATGTGGCTTAGTTTTTTGCTCTTCTTTCTGATGAAAGAAATAAAGCATGTAAAGTAATTTTTAGACTCATCTATAGATCACTGTCAATCAAAAGCATCAAAGAGTGCTCAGGGAAGAAGGAAATAAGAAGCTCCCTGTGCTTGATGAAAAAGAGAAGATGTGGATTCCCATTGCAGTGAAGAAGACTCAAGCTGGATTCACCAGGAAAACCCATAACTCAACACTGAAGGGCAGAAACCACCTGCAAAGCTGCTCACTGATGAGACACCTCCTTCCTCTGGAGAACAGCAGGTTCAGCCAGAAGCACACACAATGTAACCAACATTTTAAAAACCAAGAGCTTTGGTGACCTGTGGACAATTTCATGTAGCATTAGCAGACATTTAATACCTTCATAGCAGTAAAGTGCAGGAGTCAAAGGATTCTGTCTCCATGTGGTTAACAGGCTATGCCAAAAAAATCCTGCCCTGCTCATTAGGAATGTCACCTTCACTCTTAATTTCAGACTTTTCCTAGGGGTTCAACTCAAACTTCAAGTGAACATTTCCCTGACTAAATTACTCTTTGGTAGCAGTAGTCAGGCAAATTGGTGGGAAAAAAAAAAAAACCAAACAAACCAAAAAAACAAACAACAACATGCAGCACTTCCATCACAAAATAAAAAGATGGAAGGGATGCCACCTCTGGTTGGCATGGGTTAAAAGTGGTTTCCGTACTTGTTGAAAACATTTTTTTTTCTTTTTCTGGTTCTGCTCCTGAGTTTATCCTATCCCAAAGTAATCAAGCATTTTGCTGCCACTGCCAATCACAGCTGCCTGCTGCTGACAAGAGAAGCGTTGCTGCTAGAGCTGGA
>VZUA01008227.1:4066-16676 GCA_013401035.1 Horornis vulcanius
CCACTTCCTTTTTAGTGAATTATTCTGGTAGTACAAACTGACTTTTTTTTTACAGTCTTAAAAAACAAATTAACAAAGAAAAATCAAACCTCTGCCCCTCCCCTGAACCTAGAGACATTTTTTCCACCTTTAATACTCAGTTTGATTCTCACAGCATCTGAGAATGAGCTGCTGCCCGCTGCCCTTTCCCTTCTGGGACAAGAAAAGTGACTTGACTTGTGGAAAGAGTCAATCATTTTTCTCTAAACACTACTCAAAGCTGCTTCCATGGCCCTAAAGGGATTCGAGAAAACGACACCACAGTATCAAACATTCTGCACCACTGTCCTGTAATATTCAACTACAGGGACTCATTAACCACCCACAAAACGTGTGTGACAGGTCTTTGAAAAACCTCTGCTGATCCTCAGGGTCCTGTATTTGTATAAAAACAGCCAACCCACCTTTAGCTGTTATTCAAAAAATTAAGTATCTTCAATTCTTTCTCTCAGAAGAATGGATAAAACTATAAAAGTGACTGTGAATTTTTTGCTTTCTGGAATACAGAAATAAAAAGTAAAGATAGAAAGCAGATTAGATAGTGCTGCTAGAAAGAGGGAAGAAACTCTATCTCATCAAAAGCACATCTTTATATGTCTAAAAATATGCAATACAACAACCAAACCAATCCTAAACCACATGCCTTAATTCAGTCCACCCTGTTATATCCTTGCACAGAGACATCTGGCCTAGCTTGAGTATGGGAAATACCAAACTTTAAAATCAACCTGTTTAATTTTTTATTTAACAAGATGTTTTATTTCCAACTGTCTGTTTTGTGAACTGTAAAGTGTAGGATCTGGAAGAATACTCTGAATTACAGCTCTATAGGCCATAGAGAGTAGGAGAAAGGACAAGAGGAATACTTCCCCGCTTATTCAGAAGAGAAGCCTAAGCAGTCTTGCCCAAATGCTTAAAGGCCACCATTAATTTAAAGATTTTGTTACAACAGATATCAAAATACCCACTCAATCCCTGCAGTACAGCACAACATCAAGACTCCTCACTCCTCATAGTTACCAGGTAACACAGTGATGTCTCTAGAAAATTGTTCACTTGTTCCTGAAACAAAACCTCAAAGAGCTGGAAAATATTTGGCTGACTTTGTAAAAAACACATTCAAAAATCTATCCTAAACTGAGAGTAAAAAAAAAAAATAAAAAAACCAAAACACCAACATAATTTTAGAGTGCACTCACTCCAGCAAGTTAATCTGAATTCTATTGCATGTCCTTAGTATCAAGAAAGCAGAATTTTATCAGTCATGCTGCCATCAGATTAACTTGGCCAATGTTGCTGAATTTACAGGAGTTTGAGAAAATGAGTAAGTTAGACACGTAGCATTCCTACCTTTACTGTACTTAACAGGTAGTAAAGGGATGTCAATCATAGGTACAGGAAAACTAACATTTGAATATTAATGTAGCCTTGGCTGTGTTATTTATAAAGCTCACTATAGGATGATTTAACACCATGAGATATTCCATACCTCAAAGACAGAATGTAAGATCAGTGAACATATTCACCTATGAAAAATTAATTTTACTACATGGTTAATAACATATTAGGCAATTAGGTAATGAAATAATTACAGTATACTTAAGCACTATGCTGAAATATGTTTATGAAAGACTGCAGAAATTAATACTGAAATTTCCAACAGCACACATGCAGAATTCTGCATATTTAACTAGTATTCCTTTATTTCAGAAGTGCCAATAAATTAGAGGAAATTTTGTTTCTATGATGAAGCAGTACATACAAAGCCCATCAATTTCAGCAATAGAAGTAATTAGGCTTTCAGGTCCTATGAATTAACAGCATGTCATGTTCTCAGGGATAAGTGGCAGGCATGATTATCTCTGACTGTATCTATCCATTTAATTTTTAATGAATGTCATAGGATGTATGCAGATTTTAATTGACAATAAAAACAGATAGATTTATTAGTTGTTTTCAGCTTTATTAGTTAAACTTGTGCTATGTTAATGATCCTTATGCTCAGTAATGGAGATTTCTCAGTGTATTATTGAATGCTCTCAGTGTTACATACCTGGACAGGGTGAGAGCTGTGACAGTTAATAAATAGTTAAACTGGTAAATATGGAACAGACCAGCTGCATTCTGACTCTGCATTCCAGTAAATGAGAATCTAGAATAAAGTCATAAAACGTCCTGTTGTGGAGCATGCAAGTGCTAATAGACTCCCAGGAAAGTTGTTAGAGTTGCAATAAGTATTCAGCAGTAATTCAAATGGTTCCTTCTCCTTTTTTGTTTTTTCATATAATACAAATATATCATTTGTTACACTTCTGTACAAAAGTTTTTTGCCTTGAGTATTATGAAGCACCTGAGTATAAGAAGTGGAGAGCTTATAAAACAGTATATGTTGTACATCATATATTAAATATTACATGTAGGTAATTTTTTTTTTTTTTTTTTTTCAGAATTATGAGGCTGGGTGCAAAAGCATACAATGGGGTTCATTCTGTCCCAATGGGCACACTATCTCACAATTCTCTTTTTCCTCAAAGCTAAACAATCTTATTTTATAGAATCATAAGCCAAGGAAGACAAATTTTGGCAGAGAGAAATCAAACAATTTAAAATATCAATAATAATGTTGACCTTGATATACATGAAAACTCTGCTATGCATTTCATTATATATTTATAGTCATTTATATATTAGAAAATGTCACACAAAGCATTACTTTCCAAAATACTTGTTTCCTGCTTTTTTTTTTAACTAAACAAAAAATATTCACCCTCCACACAAGCACAGACATACACACTGTTATAACCTAGAAATTGCTGTAAAATCATTTAATCAATGTGCTGAATGAGTGCAGCCCCTTTTCAGAAGTGGTGAATGAGAACTGCAGTCTCATTGAAATGTACCAGCAATTCAACTGTGATTGCCATTGGAAAAATACATTAGAGTAATATCATTAGTCATAACATATGCTTAGGGCTTTTTTTATTTATTTAAACACATTTAATTAAAGGATATTAAAGAAAGGACAGATGAGTAAGGGTCTACTTTCAGGGAAAATAGTGAGGAAGGTATTAACATAATTTTGTTTTTATTTCTGTACTTGTACGCATCAGTTGACATTCCTTTAATAGTTTTGTGCTCTCTTTCATGTTTGCTTTGCCATCTTTCATTTGCAAGCATTTTGGCACCTAAAAACACCCTGGGCAATAAACAGCTTTCTAACATTTGTCATGGAAAAAACGTCTTGCATTCAAAGGCTGAAAGACCAGAGGCCAGGAGCACATGAAAGTCACACTTCATTTACCATCCATTACCCCAGCCTCGCCCTCCCCTCCTCCCTGCCTCTGGTAGGCAAAGTCTCCACTGAGAGTTTATGCTCCCCTTCAGGGAAGAGCTCTTGGACTCTTTTGCCATGTCATTCTGCAAATTGATGCTTGAATCAACTCATTCTTTAAAAATTCATGAATTTAATTAATGTCACATCCTGTTGCCTGTTTCACTGGACTTGGAACATTCACTTAGTGTTACTGGCCACAGCTTTTTTCTCACTGAAAGCAGCAATCAAAAGCATACTGCAGAGTTTTTTTGTTATTTTTTTCTCTTATTTCACATCAAAGAAATAAGTGAAAAAAAATCAAATTTAACATACCAACAGATGCATATTCAAGAATTATTTGTAACTAAATGTGGTCTTTCAAGAGAGGTAGCTAATTGGTTGTCTTAAAGCATAATGCAGCTCTCATCATTAAATATTTTCTACATAAATTTGATCAGTTCAAGAGCAATGGAAATTCACAAAATTTTCTTTTTCTTTTTTTCACCGATCACCCAACTGCCTTTCTGAGACATAACTCATCAGGGAAAAAAAATCAACTTATTTTCTCCTCTTCTATTTGATTACCTGTTTTTCTCATCTTATCCTCATGGGGTTTTTACTTTTAGTTTACTTTTAGTTGGTAGTTACCAACCTCTGCACACAGCTGAGCAAGAAGCAAGACGTTATTGGGTGATCCAGAAGTGGAGAGACTCCAGAGCAGTCTGGAAGTGCTTCCACAGTTGCACAGCCAAAGATCACGTGCAGCAGGACAGCTCATCCACCCAGGTGCTGATGGGCACGGTGCTGCTGAGCTCCTGCTTCCAGCCTGCACGGATACAGGAAGGCCATTGGCACTGTGTGGCACAGCATTCACAATTTATTCATAATAAAATAAAACATTTCTGAAGTCAAATTTTAAAGCAGTCTATGCTGGTGAAAGTAGTGTCATGTTATCAAAGTAAGTTTTCATTCTACAGTGACAACAGAAATATTTAGGTTAAAGAAAAATGGAAACGCAGTTCTTACATAAAACACATGTTATTTAAGTAAACAGAAAACACAAGGTAGGAACCCAGTGGGAGATAGATTTGAATTTAATCACAGATTACAAAAACCTTTAGAATTTCCCAGAAAAGGTTTTAGAGAGAAGATATAAACAAACCTCATCAAATTAATCTCTTCATTGTTCCTAATCTCATGGGCTGTCATAAGATTACCAATGCTTGTTCTCATATCAGCTATTAAATTTCACCCCTACACCATGGCTTGTTGGAGAAAAGGGTGGTTTAGTGGAAGACTAAACTAAAATAGAATAACTGAAATGAAATTTTTTGGTACTCTCTAGTTGAGATTTTCTCTCCTAACCCATTATTAAGTAGGTACAGGAGCATCTCAGAAGAAGGAATTGATGCAGGGAATATCCCAGCTAGAAGACATAGGTCACACTAAGTAATAATTTGTCTTAGGAACATGAAAGGAAGTACTACATTTAATGTGGAACATGTCCAGGAAACAGGAGATTCACATGTTTACTGTGAAGATTTTTGATTACAAACTTGATAAAAGATAGGCAGCAGCAGCATCTTTATGGCCTATCTTGTTCACTTTTCCATTTGCTTGAACAAATGGGGCTACAGAAGACCAGATATGAAGTTCTGTGATGGCCTGGGAGATTTTATGAATAGCATAAAGTGATAAGAGATATACACTTGCATGCAAAAGCCTGCCTTAAACAAGGTTTTTAGTTCTCCATTTCTGGAAACTTTACAATTGTATCACTCTCTCCACTGTAACTGCTTCATATCTTCTTTTGGTTCAATTCTACCTTTTTTATTATTATTATTTTGAAGGAGCACAGTATTTCACTCTCCATTTTTGCAGAGCTGCAAAGTGTCTGTCTCTGTGCCTGCTGTCTGGTGGGTTCAGAACGAGTCCCCACTGCTCAGCAGCACAGAAAGGTGCAAACAGCGTGCAGAAGAATGATTGCCAGAAACCAAGGGAAAATGTAAAGGACAAAACCAGGCAAAGATAAGGACTTGAGATTTTTTTTTTTTTTTTAATTCCACTCAACCATCTGAGGTTTGGATTAAGCATAAATCTTCAGCCTAATGGAATAGGCTGAAGGCAGCACATTAAATATCACTGCCGTGTGACTCGGCTATTCAGCAGGTCAGAAGAGAAATTCAATGCAACTAAATAAGCAGGTTTTGGATGAAGTCTTGCTCTGTCAGCCAGGAGTCGACAACAGATACAACACTAACAGACAGGCAGGACTGTCTACAGCAAAACCCAAGTCTAATACATGCACCATGCATCCTGTGCTTTGCAGCATTTGATTTATTGTAACAGCTGTTTATAAACAATATGAAATCACCCAATACATTTTTACAAAAGTACTTTGTGGTTTTCAGAGTCACTTAAATACCTTAAATAATACTTCCAGAAAGTCACACTTTCCAAAGATTCTCAGATTAATCATATAAGATTTCGGGTGGCAATATGAAAATAGAATGCCTGCTCACTTCAGCTTCTTGATTCTTAAATGAATTTCAGTTCAAGGATCCTTCATGTATTATTAAGTCAGACTCCTCTTCACCAACACATCATATTTTTTTATGGATGCCAGGCCACTTTGGTGGTTCAATCACTAGCTTTTAATTCTGCTGAAGCAAGTTGAGTTCTACTTTACACTTTCGAAACACGAGCGTCTAGTTTGCAATTTGCAGAGCTTCAATTTCAAAGACTGCCAATTAACCACAAATCTTTAGAAAGTAAAGACTTGAGAAATCTCCTAGCAGGACCAAAGAATCCTCAACTTCTTCCCAGTGTTATGCTCTGACATTTATCAAAAACAGGAAGCAGAGTATGACTCTCATACACAATAATGTCCAAAAATTAGAAGATGAAAGTGCATTCAATAATGAACTATTAAGATTGCCTGATAATAAACTGAACAGTGGGATATCAGCACTGTGATTTTTTTTTTTCTCCAGTTATGGACACAAACAATCTGACCCTATATGCAGTATTTCCTTATACCATTTGATTGAAAACATATAACCAACAGAAAAACTTCATGAAATAACCTTTTGAAGTATCACAGTATTTGATGAAGGAATTGGATCAGAAATAGAGGAAATTTAGAATTCTCATCATAGGCAGCATTAAGATTTGCTCTAATGAAAGCCCTTAGATAAAATGAAAAGTGTTAACAACTGCAAAATACTGGGGTATGGACAAACTGAGAAGAAAACAGGTGAGGCAATTTAGGAATTTCTCTTCTGTCTGCCTGGCCTCAGGGCTATCACAATGGACTGTGTGCTTCTGTTTCAAACCTGATCCTGAAAGTCCTGGGCAAAGAAAATAGTCCTCTGAGTAATAAATAGTACCTTTATTGTTAGAGGAATTTTTAACTGTAAATGTGAAAATTATTTAAAGGTAGAGGAAATTAGGAATCACTAAGATTAGGCATTGAATAGAAGTTTTTTAGAATAACTGCCTAAGCATTGTGAAATACCCAAATACATGTTTCAAGTACATCAAGTACAAGAAATATCTTAGCATGAGGGAGAAGGAGGGAGGAAAGGATGCTTAAAAACGTCTTGGACCTTGAAATCAACCTGACTTTAAATTTATGCCCCAATTCTACCAACCTAAGTGCAAATAGCAACTCAGCCAGCTGGACTGAAGGGGTTTACTGATTGCACCTCTTCTGTGCATTTGTTGCAGAAAACTGTGGGGTTTAATTGCAGGAGTACAATAGGCAGCTAGGTTCAGGTGGATATCTGAACCAAAAGCAATTAAATGCCTGCAGAAAACCAGAGACAGGATTAGAGCAGAGATTCTCCTCAGAGACATTTTCAGTCCACTGACCAGAACAGACATTCACAGACTCCATCACCAGCTCTGAAGAAATGTTTGACTGTTGTCATTGCTGCTCTGATTTTCTGAGGGCAAGGTGTGGACTGGCACAGACCACGGCTCAACAAAAGCAGCTGGACTTTTGCCCTGTGGTGGAGGATTCCTCTCCTCTTTATAACCAACATGCTTTCTTTAAGCATAACTTTATTAAACTTAATAGAGTGGGAAAAAGTCAGCATTTCAGAGAAATCAGAAACTGGGTAATACAATGAGAAGAAAATAAGACCTTTATGGCAAAATAGAGCAAGCCTGCTCAAAAGGAAAGAGCAAAAATATACAGTTCTTATTTGTGTCTCAGAATGACTTGTTCAGAGAACAGTTCANGTTTTCTTCCTTCTTTCTTGCAGGAAGCTATTAAGAAACAAAATTATTGACAATATAGTCAAAGGAAAAATAGCATAACTGCTGTTTCCCTCTTCTCTCAAATCTACACTCTTATACTTTCCAGAGCTGAAATTGTACTACCAGCAAGTGATTCTTTTGTGATTCAGCTTCAGATAAAAGCTAATATTTTGTCTTAAAATAAATGTCAAAAAACCATAGAATAGTTCTGGTTGAACAGATGCCAGAAAATCCATCTGCAAAGCAATAATTTCATCTGGAAAACAATAATGCAATTTACTTTTACACCTTCCTATGTCCCAAACAAAGTGTTCTGTAACCACTAATACAGGAAAGCCGAATGTTTTTATGGACAACTTATTGAAAAACTCTACTCAATGTGCAACCAAAATTTAAAAAGTAGGGTTCCAGGCAAAAAAATGAGCATATTTTTCTGGGTTGCACCTAGACAGGTAAGAATAGTAAGAACCAATGAAGTAGAAAGATATCAACAGTGGAAACAAAGACATGGAATTCCTTCTAGCTGATGACATTTAGTCAATCAAATCTATAAGGTTTCTTTAGAAGGGCAAGTGGTGTATACTTTCCCTTGCTCCCTATCTCTTATTTATTTTTGTCAGTCATCAATATCTCAGGTAAGATTTTGATACATTAGGAACACTGTCAGTGAGTCAGTGGGGTTTTTCTTACAGAAGTTTAGATGGCAGGCAAATAGATAAGCAGGAATAATTCCATTTGGATTGTGCATCTCAAAGAAGGGACACAGCCTGACCAATGATTTAAGGGTGAATTTACAGCATAAGTCACTTTTTTTCAAACAACTCTTCAAATATCAATAAAATAGAATAAGCCTCCAAAACTAAGAAACTAAGCCTCAAAGAATTTCTACAGCACCTGATTCCCTGTTGAGTAAATCTGTGCCTCAACCAAGCCAACAACCATTTCAGTGTCCTAAAACACTACATTTTTGCTGTTACTACTGCAAACCAAGCTATCACTGACATGAATGGATAATGGAGACAAACCGTGCATCCTGGGAAGGCTTAAATTTTCCTCAAGAGAGATGTTATAATTTGAAAGAGATTTAATAGTACTGCAGTTAGCTCTTTGTTATGTGAGGACTTTTTGTCTTACTCTACATCCCTTTTTCTCTCTCATTTTGTTACCTGGCTAGACCCAGACTTACTAATACAGATTCTTCAACCTCATTATTTTCACCTCAAAATAATAAATAATGTAAACCCAATTATATTCTTTCATATTCAGGGTTATTTTAATTTTAGGTATATTTACCATATCTAAACATACATTTCATTACTTAATACCTGATCCTTGTAATTCAGATTTCTGCATTAGACCAAATTTTGTTCTGCTAAAATCACCCACAAACATACCAGCTAAAAATGATAACAAAGGTAAAATTTCTTTTTTTTTTTAATCACTAGGCTAAAATTCTAATTCTTCTACTTGGATTAGAATGGAATTCCTTGGTATGCTACAAGCATTCATCACTAGCAAGTTAACTGGGCAATGATCCCTGACATCAGAAAACCTTTCAAATAGGATTTTTCCCCTGAAATAATCCCTCCAAGTACAATGCACTGGAGCCACTGAAACATAACAAATATGCTCTACAGAGGTTTATATGTACTAAAAGAAGACTAAAAACCCTTCTTTCTGTGACAGTTGTATGATCATTCATTTCACTTGCTTTTATGGAAAATTTGTATGGGAATATCAAATTTGTTTACCCTTAAAGCAAAAATATTCTGGTGTTTCATTTTGTTCTGCTCAGTTGCATAAAAAAATTACATACAGCAAAGAATTCTTTAAAGCAGCAAAGAAAACTTTTTTAGATTAAAAAAGTATTTTTATTCTAGTGAAACTTTCCTTTATATATATTTTGGAATACTAAGTAGGAATGAATCTAGATTAAAGTCTGTAGAACAGTGCTAGACCTGGGCTTCTTTAAGCTGCAGATGTCCTTTAAACCCAGTATTCAGTGACTAAAATTTCCTTTATATATATGAAATACCACGAGGAGAGAGTTCCACGTCCCTTCCTAAAACTGACTGAAAGAGCACATCACATCCTGTAATCTCAGTTTTAGTCCAGGAAGTCAAAATAATTCTTATACCTTATTTTTGAAGTCAGAGCTATGATTTCACATTATTTCTCAAGTGAAAAGCAACAACAATTAAGCAGCTTCGAAGTTATTTCTGACATTTAAAATCTAATGAAGATAATTGGTTTAAATTACAGAATTTACCTGAGGAATCAACACCAATTTAACAGCTGATGAACCAAGTTTATTATACGGGACTTTTTTTTCCACTTAAGAAGTGGAAATTTTCAATTTAAACAAACAGGAGTTTAGAAAATCACTTTAACAGTAAGGAGGAATATAGAGATTTTCATAGTTAATTTCTGAGGTTCAGAGGTCTCTTAAAAAGTCAGAACTCTAAAATCATTTACAAATAATGTTATTTCATAAGTCCACATGTGAACTGTCTAAAGTTCCTGGCATGTCTACAATCCCTCTACCTTGACTTAAGTATGGGAAGGGCAAAAATTAGATTGCTTTTAAGTCTTTTGCTTCTTACATCTATAACCTAGAAATGAGGGTGAGCTAATCTTTCCCTGCTTGTTTATGACTCTCTTAATTGAATTCACACACTAAATTCATACATTAAGTTAACAAAGCCATCTTGGTGTTTGTTTTCGTGTCCAGATCAATACAGGGAAATTTACTGAAGTGGTATTCTGCAAAATAATAATGTATTTTCCTCTCTCAATCCATCAGTCTTGTGCTCTTCAAAGATAGACACTGGCGTGCTTAGAGGTCAGGATGTTACTATTTAGTTGTTAAGGAAAAATCTTAGATTTGTTGTAGAAAACATAAATGTTACTGGCTGGATGTCTGCAAGATACAGACATGTTTTGAAACATTTTCCCCTATCCCCTAGAAGCACACACAAAATTCTTGAGTTTGACCTTTAAGAAAATGTGGATCCTGGGTTAAAGTCTGAAAATGAAATCACCAGTCTCACACAATTCTGGCATCTGATTTTCAGTTTTTCAATTGTTCTTGATGCTAAATAATTATGAGTTTTAGATAGCTGCAATTGTTCAAACTAATTTTGCTTTGGTGTTGGTTTGAGGAAATGCAGGAAAAGCACAGAGCTCTGGGAACTGAGACCAAAAAAATCCATTCTGACTCAGACCAAGCAAACCACTCCAGGTGAAAACAAATTATAACAAAGTTCAATTGTAGAACAAGAAGAGGGGTGGCAGCTCACCTATAATTATGAGCATCTCTAAAGTAAACCAGAAATTGACATGGCACTGCTGTTATGTTGAGGAGGCAAAGAGCAGAGGGAAGATTCTTTGTTCACTTTGTTTTTTCCTCTGCAGACCAGTTTGTCTCATAAGATTTGTGAAGAAAAGCAGTCTAAATTTGAAAACATAGTCCTGAAAAACAATGTTTCCTTTTTTCGGTGAAAAACTGGACAAAGATACCCCACAAACCTGCCACCACTAAGAAACCTATGTCCCAGCAGCAAAAATAAGAGATGTTAAATTATTAAGTAAGAAGCAATGATGAGATCACCCACATATGGTATTAAATTTAGAATACCAGTGAGCCATCATGTAAGAATAGCTTTTGATAACTAATAACCCCGATGTGAAAGGCTCCTTATCCAATTTCAATCCTGTTTTGCCTTCTCTCCTTTCATACATCTTTTCCTAGTTTAGAAAGCAACTTTCATAGGCAACAAGAAATATTCCACTGAGTTTCATGTATCTGATGAATGCTGATAAGTTATTTTTCTGCCCTACTGGATACTGAAACTAAGCATCAATCTGAGAGCAAAATAACAGACAAAAGTTCATTATATTCAGAGATTAGCATCAAAATTCATGTCTGCAGTTACAGAGAATTGTGTTGTAATAGTTATTTAAAATTTATATTATATCTGCTGCAGATATAGACTTTTCCTTTGAGAGTTTCTAAAAAGCCAGAAAAGGCAGCAGAAGTTTCCAAAGCCATAGGTCAATAAACCAAACTCTACTGAAGTTAATTCAAAAAATTTGCATTGTCTTACTTGAGCAAGGGAATTTTTTTGAGCAATCAGCACAGTAATACCTTCAGTACTCATGGTGAGGAATAGATAGCTGTTAGCCTTCTGCTTTGCATTACCTTTGGCTAAAGTCATTTATTTCTCCCTGCTAGCTGCAAACAGCTGTGGAAGGGAATCCTGCTGCCTCTAACTGAGCAGTCCACTGCTCTGACAGCCGACCTCCTGCAGGCTGTTAGCATCACCAGAAGGGAAATCAAAACCCACCTGTTTAAGATATCACTGCAATGTTTTTATTCAGGTAAAAAGTACCAAAAATTCCCAGGTCAAAGCAGCACAGTGAAAATCAATGGAGTTATAATGGTCAAACAAGATGATCTAGCCCAAAACCCTTACAAGAAGTGTTGACAGAAGTCTAATAAAGCCTGTATTCTTTTACTCTCAGGAAGTCATCAGTCAATGGTTATTACCATAAAGTGGAAAGGCTCCATTGACAAAGTACTAGACATCAGTACGGTCCCATCAATTTCAATATAATGTGGATAAAAATACTGATGGAAAATTATTGATAAATTACTCCAAACACAATTAGAATAATAATATAAAACTAAGTCATTAAAGTCAGAAACAACACATTCAGGTACTAGCATGCAAATTACAGTTCAATCTAAGCATTTGTCTGTGAAAGCTTGTGAAATACATATTTTTGCTTGATTACTGAGAGATTAAAGAAGAAATGCATCCTCTGGGATTCTGTTTAAGAGGTTTGTATTGAAAATGAGGTAATGGAATCAGTCAGCACATGCATGTGATTTATACTACTAATGTTTTTAAAAAGCATACTTATTATTTAAATGTTTCTCTTCTATGCAAAAACTGGAGTGGGGAGGGGGAGAAAGGAGGAGAACTCTCATTG